>PVKS010004835.1:0-89817 GCA_004027875.1 Aplodontia rufa
AGGAGGAGGAGGAAAAGGAGAGATTCAAAGAATGTGAGGTGACCAAGATGACCAAAACACTAGCCATTGAGAGATCAGAATTCCTGACTTCCTGTCCAACTTTTATTTCCTGTGTCCATGGTCCCTGGAGGATATGAAGGGTCAGAACAATAATCCAAATAATGATGTTGATATGATATTAAGCATAGAAGGAATGTAGTCATCTAATCCAACTCCCATATTTTCTAGATAAAATTATGAGACTCAGATAGATTGCAATTTGACTGAGGTTAGATAAACTGTCAAAGAAAAAGCAGAACCCAGGGATGTCATCCGTCACCCCCATCCAACCCCCAATGAACATGCTATTATTCATTGTGGGACCTGAAAAAGATGAAACCAGCACCTAGAGTCACACTGGTTCTTTTATCTCTTTGTCCTTAATAGATGAGTCCCATGAAAATGACTTTCTCCAAATGGATAGAATAAAATTATTTCAAAGATCCAAATAATAAAGATATTCCAAAGACCCTTGAATAAGTGCCAATTGCCTTTGGAAGTAAACTCAGTAGCCCACCTCTCAATTCTCCCTCCCTGTATTCCCATTTAACGAATGGAGACATCTTCTGCCTTAACTTGGAGTTAAGCATTCACAAATAACATTCTAGATACTCCAAAAGGAAATGGAAATTATGAGGTGCCATTGGAGCCTGGTTCCAAAATGTCACAATTTAGCTAAAAGTGAAACCAGGTCCCAGAGAAGGAGCAATGCATACAGGATCAAGAGGGGGAGACTCTTGCTTTTTATTGTGATTTTTACTTATTTACTTAATAAGATTTAAACGTTCTTTTTCAATAGGGAGAAAAGTAAAACCCACATTACTACACTCTCAAACTTGGCAGGGCGTTTAGGGGTCTTGGTGAAAAAAGCCTCAGCTGCATTCATGGAAATGGTTTTCTAATTGGGTACCAAAGACCACTCTTGTCACAGCCAAGCACTTTATACTCCCTCGCATATTTATTTGGTACTCCAGGATATGTATTTGTCTGGCCCAGTGCCTCTGGAAGTTTTAATTCTTTCTCTGTTCATTGATAAGCCCCAGTCCCTCTGAAGTGAACATTTACAACAATCACTGCGACTAAATGAGTTCCACCTATATGCATGCTAGGAACTTGCTGTGTGCTAGGTATACCTTGAACTTCTCTCACAACACACAAGATAGTTCTTATGATGCTCACCTTGCGTCTCAGAACCCCATAAGTTTCCTGGAGTCAAACAGGTTAGCTAAGGACAGAGAGATTACTCCCACGTGTGTCTCAACTGATTCAGGAGTTCTTTATAGACTCCTCTTCTTCTCTAACCACATTCTGGTTTTACAATCTCCATCCTGTACCTCTTTCACACTTCAATTGAAGGCTTAGAAATGATGCCCACCCTTTGAGAGAATGCCCTTGCTCTGGCAATGGAGCTGGGCTGCTCACTTTCCATTGTTTGGGTCCGAATAGCAAAGAACTGGCAAAACCAGTTTGTAGTTGTGCTTTTTACTTGACCTATAGTCTCCATTTTTAATAGGAAAAGCAGTAACATCCGACATTACTAGATAAACTCAGCAGGTCATGTGGGGACCTTGGTGAGATAAGCATTTGAGTGGGTTGGAGAAGATGTTTGAGCTTAGGATAACTTAGAGATTGAAGCTTGACACTTTTTAATCAGAATAATATTCAAATCCAAAAAGTGGAGCAAAAATAAGTACTAACTTTGGGATAGAGTGGGAGAAGGAAACAATAAGATTAAAAAGGTTTTAGAAATACTAAGTAAGATAGAAAGAACGTAGGAGGTGATGAGGGTGATAGTGTGGTTGGCAGGGTGGAGTTTTGGTATAATTTTAAGTGTATATTTAATAAGATTTAAACGTGAGCTGTCAGAGGAGTAGTTTCTAGGTTAGAATAAGGTATGTACAGAGACTTGAAGGATCAGATTTATTACTCTCTCTTAACTCCTTACAAAATATTATATAATGATGTTGACTCCCCCAGCAATAAAAATTGACCTACCCTTCACAACAACATGGAAGTTAATCTCAGCCAGAATTACTCAACAATCGTGCAATCATTAAGTATTACCCAGCAGTAGCTAGGATTTGGTTTTGGTGAGATTAATGATTGAGTTGGATCATATATTAAATTTTTTGCAAAAATACTATTTGTAAATCTAGTGTCTTTCTCTGATTCTAGTAGCAAGTTGAACTTTCACCCTTACCCTAGGAGAAATGAACATAATTATTCTCAAAAGTAATAATGGACTGAAAGGGAAGCAGTGCATGCATTGCAACCTGTAAGTGAACAATCCATTCTGTCTTCTGGATCTCCACTACAAAGCAATACACAAAAAGAATATTGTTTCTATTCTCCCTGACATGTTCAGAACTTGCTACTATAGTGATTGTAGTCAAACTGTGCACACTTGGCAAGAATTGCTCTGAAAGTTATCAGGTGCTATAGAGCATAGATACATAGGTGAAAAAATTGGGAGGTATATGCAAATATATGCAAATCTGTGTAAGTATTGCTATGTGATGTGTGCACATTTGTGGTCTTTGGGATTTTCTTTTTTTGTATTAACATCTCTTATAAAACACAAAATTAAGCCATGTGCCACCATCAGAAAAAAATTAAAAATGAGAAAAAAATAGTCTTGCCCATGTATTCCCTCACACCAACCACCCCACCCTAAGGTAACCTGCATTGTCTTACTGCTGTTCACAGTAGTCAGCTCAGGTTTGGAATGAGTTCTTTCATCTTAACACTGATAGTTTTAACGTTATTTCATAGTCATTGAGTGAAAAGCATGTCCCACATGCACCCATAGATTTCCATGCCTGTGCATAATTTCAGAAATTTAAAATCAAAGAAATCCCCTTTTGCTTTAGGAAGTCCTAAAGAAACTTAGATTCCACTGTCCTGATACCAGGAAAATATATGAGAAAATAGGTTCATCTATTTAAAGCTTTCACCCCTGGGCAACACAAAGGATGAGAAAGTCAGCCCTCCTGGTGGTGAGAATCTGAGAGGGTCCTAAAAGAAAAACGTTTTAAAACCTTAAATATCTATCTTAATCTCTGTGAATTAATGTTTGTTATATCAGTCCAGAATAAAACGTACCTTTCTTAACATTATTAAGTAGGGTTGTTCTGTATTCACTTTTATATTTGCACTTTATGGGCTGGAGCTGTGGCTTGGCAGTTAGGGTACGTGAGTTCAAACCCCAGCACCATGTACAACACAAAGTCTCAGAGCAACGAAAGCCACATGAAAAACTAAATAAAAATTGTTTCTCTCTTTCTCTCTCTCATTGTACCTCTCTCTCTTTAAAAAAAACTAAATAAAATTGATTCTCTCTTTATATTTTCACTTTATATGTTTTTATTGTTTTAGATTGAGATGTAAAGTAGTCTCCATGCTATATAGATTTTCCTTAGTTTCTTACATTGATTAATTTGTTGATAGAAAATACAGTGTAAAATTATTTAAAATACTATAGAAAATCCGTGGATATTTGGATATTTTATTCTTATCCCTTCAGATAATTTTCTCCACATAGCTATTTCTGGGATTTTTGTCCACTGTGAAGATGCTAGGTTCATGAAGCCTGACACACCTATTTGTGCAGAGGCTACAGTAAGATGCAGGTAGGTATCATGTAAAGAATGCTGCTCCACATGGAATACCTACAGAAAAATCCAGAGATAACCACAAGTCATTAAGATATTGGTCCAACATCACTTCACACAAGCAACAGTTACTGAGTTCAGTTAAGGATGTAAGGCCACCATAACACAGCCTCTGTCCTCCAAGCTCACATCTATTATTCCTGACTTATGGAGAGTTCAACAATGAGTTAGCAGTTGTATAAGAGGAGATTAGAGTTGGAGAAGGATCAGAAAGCAGAATCATTATTTTCTTAAATTTTTTTAAGAGAGAAAAAGAGATAATCAACTTTAGTTTCTCATCTGGGTTTCGTTTCTCCAACACTTAGTTGTGTGTGTGGTGTTGGGGTTTGAACCCAGGTCCTTGTGCATGCCAGGTAAGCACCCCAACTGTTAAGCCACTGCTCCAGCTCCAGAAACATTAATTTTAAAAGCAATATGGATAGAAATCCTTTCGATCCCAGGAGATAGCCTTGCTGGGCATGATCACTTAAGTAAGCAGGTGGCATATGTTATCCATAGAGGACAGGACAGTAATTATTTTAGCCTTTGCAGTCTCTGTTACCACTGCTCAACTCTGTTATGTTCCAATTAATCTTTGTTTACAAAAACAGGTGGCAGCTGGAGTTGGCCTGAGGGCTGTATTGGCAGACCCCTGATATAAATTATTAAAGTTTCAAACTTGGATGTATGTTCAGAAGATTGTGCCCTTAATAGAGAAGAAAACAGAAGGAAAGGCAAATTTCATTAGAAGGAAACAATGAATTGAGTAATATCAAATATTTAACTTAACATGACAAATATTTCCCAAGCACAGCTGATATTCAGTTGGTTGGGATAAGGAAATGGACAAAATACGGGCTCTACTCTCAAGGTCACCATTTATCAATGTGATAAGATCATATCATGGAGCCACAGTTTTAAGTGTCCTGAAATAAGCAAGCCATGCACAAGGGCTCAATAAGAGCCTTCACTCAACTCACTTTAGTCTACAAAACAAACTCATGATTCAGTGGCCTGAGCTGAGAAGGGTAGGTTGAAAACTTAGCAATGATTTTTGGCAAAGTAAGGATAGGAGGGCTTGATGCATTTAAAAGTGTGTGATTGGAAATGTGATGAAAATCCAGACAGATTAATGTTAAGTGCTTGGCAATGAGAGAAGTCATTTTTGCTCCTTTTAGGAGAATAAGGGAAGTTGTAACCAGATATGAAATTTTGAGTGCAAAAATGACATAGGCTATTGATATTATAAGTAAGTAGATGATCTCCTTTACATAAACATGTTTTATGTTCTAGAAATTACCATTGTAGACAGAGAGAGAGAAGGGTGTGCCCCTGTTGTCATCATATATTAGTCACCAGAAGAGTTTGCCTACATGTCAATTTCATGGCTTTGACAAAGGAAGGGAGTATCTCTCTCCCACTCCTGAAGAAGTTGAAAGAAAACGGGAAATATTACTAAGATTATCTACTATAGTGATTCTTAATATTTGACAAAAATTGTAGACCCTTAGGAAATATAATGAAAATAGAGATAATATTCCCCCCAAAATATGGCTGCATGCACAAGCAAAAAGTGCATATAAATACAAAGGATCAAAACACATTGCAGACTGCCTCTGGATTTCCTAGAAGTTTACGTATGAGAGGTTGAGAGACGCTGTGCGTAAGTATTCCAAATGCTTCTCTTGATTATGTTTCTCAGACAACAGACAACAGTTGACAGAGGTACCAGTACACCTTTGTAGAGAGAAAACCAAGACTGAAAAAGAGATCATAAAGGCTAAGGAATTTGTTAAACTTCTGAGACTCAAAAGCTGAGTTTCTAAACACCATGCTCACTAGTGTAATGGAACTCACACACAGCTCCATGTTGGAGAGGCTTGCCTGCAATTCATAAGAAAAGAAGGAAATTCTTATTTTCTGTAATAACTTCCATTGCACCCCAAAGGAAGCTTTCCCTGAAAGAAAATAAGTTCTTTCATTTTAAATACTGAAAAATTACAGTAGACCAAAAATTATGCCTCCCCTTTCCAGAAATACACATGTTCTGTCTCCAGAGCCTGTGAATGGGTTACCTTCCATGGCAAAGAGACTGTGCAGATATGATTAAATTAATGACCTTGTGAGAGGGAGATTATCCTGGTGAGCTTGATAAAGTCACAGTATCCTCATAAGAGGACACAGGAAGGACAGACAGAGGAAAAGGAATTCCAAGGACAGAAGCAGACATTGGCGTGATGTGACCATAAGCCAAGGAATACCAACCTCTAAAAGCTGGAAAAGACAAGGAGCAGACTCCTCCCCGGACATCCTGATGGAGCCATTCTTCCCAACACCTTTATTTTAGTGCTGCGTGTCTCATTTCAGACTTCTGACCTTCAGAACTCTAAGAGAATAAATTTTTGTTGGCTTCAATCACTAAATTTTTTGTCATTTCTTTTTCTTTGATGAGAAAGTAATTTTAAAATAAAACCAAAGTAATTCAGACTACAATCAAAATTTCTTTTTTTCCCCAAGTTTCATGAAAGCAGGAAATTTTGAATTCTGATTACTTCGTGCCAGAAACATAGCACATATTCAGTTAAAAATTAAAAAACAATGAATCACCTAATGCTCACAGTAGTACCATAACACTTTAGAAAGACAGGGAAATTAAAAATAAAACTAGGGGAATGTTTCTATGGAGGGAAAAAAGAAATGTTTAAAAATACTATCAGGAAGTATAGAATATAGTATAAAATAACTATATTTTAGCCACTCTTCACATCCACCAGATGAAGATACAAGAAAAGTTTTACACAAAACTTTAAATATGTGAATTAATGAGTTAAATTCTACCATAAACATTCATATTTTTTTTATTATTTGAGAAGGAGTTGGTCCAATTTCTAATAAATAGTTATATTTGCCTTCTTCCACACTTCTGATCACTGCTTCTATCCTTGGAACTGGGCCAGGAAGAGATTTATAGAATCAGTTGGAGGGCTGAAGTGGTGGCTCAGTGGTTACGGTGCTTGCCCCACCATGCTCAAGTACACAGGTTCAAACCTCAGCACCCACATACACAACTAAGTGTCAGAGCAGTGAAAGCCATGTGAAAAACTCAATAGAAATTGATTCACTCTCTCTCTCTCACTGTCCTCTCTTTAAAAAAAAAAAATCAGCTGGAAGTTGCTGTTGGAAGAATCTACAGCTAATGATTTCTATAAGCCTTGAAGTTCGGGTTCATATCACTCAGAATTACTCAAAAAAAAAAGTAGGGTAACTATCTAACTATCCCTCTTCTCTTTAAAATAACACCTTTTAGGTTGATCTTCTATGGCAGCTTTCATTCTTTAGGATTTACCTAATTGGAGGGTATATGGGGAGAAGGTTGAGGAAAAGAAAACAAAATCAGATATCAAATTCATTCCTCACCTAGGATTCAGTGGAATCCTACGCATCTGGCTAGCAGAGACAAGAGAGAATCACCCAGAAGATTCATATAAGTAAGTCTGGAAGTGACATTTGGCATGTCAGCTGCATTCTATTCTCCAGAACACTTTAATATGACTACACACACAACTGCAAAGGAATGCTGGGAAAAACAGCATTGCTACACAAGTTGGAAGTGGAGAGAGCCGTGTGGGTGGACATGAAAGTCTTATGTAGAGGTCTTATGGCCACTTCTACCAACTTCTTTCCCTCTACCAACTCATCTCCTGTTCTTCTCCCTTGTTTAGTTTGTTCCAGTCATTTTGGCCGGCCTCCTTTTGGTCTTTAAATATGCCAAACTGCTACGGTTTAGGTATGGTTTTCCCCGCCAAAGACTCATTTGTAACAGAATTGAGAGGTCCTGAATCTCTAAAATATGGGATTTGGTAGAAGATAATTAGATCATAGGGGTACTAACTTACAGGGATTCATGTCATCCTCACAGGACCTATTTTGTTCCTGCAAGAGTGCGTTGTTTTAAAAGAGCAAGCCTGACCCTCTCCAGGGTCTCTTGCTTCTTTTTTTACCATGGGACATCTCTCACTGTCACACACACCCCCACCATATTGTGATACAGCCAGAAGACTCTCATGAGAAACTGACCAGATAAGGCCACTCAATCTTTGAATTTCAGTCTCCAAAACTGAGCTAAATAAACATATTCTTCTTATACAATATCCAGCCTCACGTATTCTGTAATAATAGCAATACAAAATAGATGAAAACATAAGTCATAGTCCTGCCTTGGAGATTTTGTACAATCTATTCCAAGTATCTTTAATATTTTTCCTCACTAGATATTCCCAGAGTTTATTCCCCAGACTTCATTCAGGTCTCAGCCTAAAACTGCCTCTGTTTTTTTCCTGATAACTACCCCCCACCATCTAAAATGCCAATCTGTCCTTCTCCAGCAGTTTTTTCCCTTTCGTATGTTTATCACTCTCTAACACCTAGAACATTGCTCTGTACGTAATAAACCACTGAGTAAGCCTTTTCTTTAATGAATTACACTTCTAACAAGTACTTCAAATATGTAAACACTACAATGACTCTACTTTTTGGTGTTCCAGTTTTGAATACAGCCTATATTACTCTGTCTCTAAAATATTGCCTGTTCATTCCACTTCCTCATTCCACTAAATCCTATCTATCTTGAAGACTTATCTCAAGATTCTCTCTTTTCCCAAAACTCCAATTGCCCCGTGCCTCATAGGAACTCAAGCACAGCTCATGTCTCTTTGGAAGTCAACTGCTTATGTGGCTGTCTTGGCACAGGACTGAAGTAGAGCTATGTGGTACTAAATGCAATACTCTTTTCATTGTGTGCACAGTGAGCACAGTGTCTGCTAGTCCGAAATTCTCAATGATTTTAAAGACTCCCTTTACTTCAGGAAAATCAAGAGGAAAATAAAATCATCTATTCAAGCTTTCCTAAAGAGTGTTAGTAAGAATCCTGCAAAACATTGTTTCTCTGAATTGTAAGAAAAATTCTGAATCATAAGAATGCAAACAAAATTATTCCTTGAATCATGTATAGTTCATATAAGGGTTATTAGAGATAGATAATTTAATTTAAATAAATCTGGTGATATAATACAGTCATAATTGTTCAGTGTTGTATTTGTACATTAGAGTAAATTGGGAATCCTTGAATAATTGATGACACATCTTATCTACATCATTTTACAGAGCTTAGAATCATATTTTAAATTATTGTAGAGATTTTAATATTTGTTTCTATGATTCAGTGTTAATTTTTAAACTCTGAGTCATTTTGTTGTTGAAGTCATGATCAGAAAAGCTAGATCTAATTATAACATTATTATTATCATGGGGGGAAAGCCCCCTTCATCCTGATACATTGCATGATACTGCTTCTAGGAACATCTTACAGAAAAAAAAGGGAGACTCCATACAGTACATGGATAATGAGTGAGAAAAGATACTCCCAGAAATAACAAACAGAAAAAAGTTCCCACTGGGTGAGAGTAAAATACAAATGTTTTGTTAACTAGACGAGACATTTTTCCATTCACCTTCCATAGATCTAAGATTTCCATAAAATTCAGCAATATTTAGGCAAATATAATCTTATCAGATACACCTTCAATCTATAAAAAATAAAATATATTACTTTTATGTTTAGATTTTATGGATCCCTATACAAATGTGTGTGTCTTTGTGTGTGTGTATGTATTCTGTGTAATAGGCAACAGGAAAGATGGGATATAAAGAACAATTATTCTTTGAGATTCTGGAATCCCCTGTCATTCTTGAAAAACTACTAGATAAAATGGATTTATACAATCTAGGAGGTACCATTTGCATATAGTATAATTTAAGTTGTGCAATTTCATTGCAACTAGCTAAGCTCAACCAATCTGGTACAAACTGAACATATTCATCAATCCATAAACATTATCCTGTGGCATGAAGGCACTTATTAATGTAGTCCTTATTAATAACTGATACAGTAGTGGTGGTAAATGCCAAACCACTGTTTGTTCTTGCAATGCATTCCCATCTATTATAAAAAACAAAATTTAGAACTATATCTTACTCTTCATATATTTGTGAATATTTTTCTTTTGTGATGTGATGCTACGCATTCCAGCTGGAAATTTTTGTAGTTCTACATTGAAAAAATAATATTCCGTCCAATGTAGTAGGTTAAACCTGTCAGAGGAAAGAGCAAGAGGACAGCTGGATAGCTGACTGGCTGTTTTAGACAGGTTCCCTTGCAGATGTACTACCTGTCAGAGATTAATACAAACCAGGTATTTTGCTTTTTGGTTTGTTCACCCACTCAGTTCACCCACTGTGCAATCAAATTCTGATGTAATTATTTGCACTGGAAAAACTTACAAGAAATTGACATGAAAACCAGACTATCGATTAATTTATATAAATTGGCATGTGGGGTAGTGGAAGTGTGGTTGAACATATACAGCACCAAGGAAATCGAATTGGATAGTAAAAGTTTGCTCCATGAATTCAGCCTTAGTGTAAGAGCAATTAAAAATTCTTAAATACATTGCATCAGGCTAAATTAGTAGTCCAAATAACATTTGCAAACAGACTTATTCATATACCATATATACACCCTTTTAAATTGTGCAGCTCAATGACTTTAGTTTATTCACTGATGGTGCAACTGTAAACTACTTTCAGAACATTTTCATCCCCCTAAAAAGAAATCCGTAACCCGCCTCCCTTCAGCCCTATAGCACTAGGGAACTACTCATTTACTCTCTGTCTGTATAGATCTGCCTGTTCTGAACATTTCTTTACAACGGTATTCTATAACATGTGGTCTTTTGTGATCAGCTTCTTTCATTTAGTATAATAATTTCAAAGTTCATCCATGCTCTAGCATATATCAAAACTTTTTTCTTTTTTATTTATGAATAGATTTTGCTATTATGAATATACCAAATTTTATTTATACATTCATCAATCTGTTGATGGTTATTTGAGTAGTTTGTACTGTTTGACTATTATGAATGATGTTGTTCTGAACATCATGTACAAATTTTTGTATGGACATATTTTAAATTTCTTTCAGATATCTACACAGGATGGAATTTATGGCCATTATGGTTTGGATGAAAGGTGTCCCTCAAAAGCATATGTGAGACAATCCAGGAAGGCTGAGGTGCAATGATTGGGTTAAGAGAGCCTTAATGCAATCAAGTGAGTTAATCTCTGATAGGGATTAACTGGTAAATGTAGGCTAATAGGGTGTGGCTGGAGGAGGTGGGGAATGCCTTTGGGGTACATTTTTAAAATTTGTTTATTAAGGAGTTGAGGTATTCTACAATCATAAACACATATAAAGTAATAATATGATATGCATTTGATCCTAAACCAGAGTTGCTCCCTGGGGTAAATATTTTGTATCTGACATGGAGTTTCTCTCTGCTTCCTGGAACCATGCCTTCAACCATGATGTTCAGGTTCATCTCAAGCCCAGAGAAATGGAGCCCAGTGTCTATGGACTGCAACCACAGAAACCATGAGGTCTCAGATAAACTCTTCCTCCTAAAATTATTCTTCTCAGGTCCTCAGGTCACAGTAGGGAAAAAGCTGACTACAACAGTGGGTTCTATGGTAATTTAAGGTTTGACATTCTGAAGACCTGTCAGACTGTTTTCCAAAGTAGCTGCCCCATTTTCATGCCCATCAGTAATCTATGAGTGTTCTGATTTCTCCACATCCTCGCCAACAGTTGCCATTTTTTGTTTTTAGATAGCAAGTATTCTAATGGGTATGAGATAATATCTCATGATTGTTGGAATTTGCACTTCCCTGAAGGATAATAATGTAACATAATTCCATGTGCTTTTTGGCCATTTGTATATTTTCTGTAGAGAAATGTCTATTCAAGTCTTTTGACAATTTTATAATTGGAGCATGTATCAATATTTCATTCTGGGGCCGAAGTGGTGGCTCAGCAGTTACAGCACTTGCCTGGCATGTGAGAGGGCATAGGTTCAAACCCCAGCACCACATACACAATGAAGTGTTAAAGCAACAAAAGTCACATGAAAAACTAGATAAAATTAATCCCCCCTTTGTCTCACTGTCCTTTTCTCTCTTTAAAAAAATATTTCATTCTCTTTGTTGTCAATTAATATTTTGCTGTATGTGTAATCCATACTTTATGTATTCATTCATCAGTTGATGCTCTAAGTAGAACAAAAAGGCATATTTGCTCTTGGCTTGATCTGGAACATCCATCTTCTCCTGCCCTCAGTCTCCTGGTTCTCAGTCCTTTGGGTTTTGACTGTGATTACACCACAAGCTTTGTTGGACCACCAGCTTGCAGATGACAGATTGTGTAAATTCTCATAATCACAAGAGTCAGTTCTTCATAATAAATCTCTTTCTGTGTATCTCAATATCTCCTATTAGTTCTGTTTCTTAAAACACCCTTCACTAATACAAGTGATTATGAGGAAAGAGTATTTCTAGGGGTAGGGGCACAAACAAAAATCAAATTTATGGCATTGTAGAAAAATGTACAAGTGTGTTATAAAAGTTACTGGAATCAACCAAGATGTCCATCACTGGATGAATGGATCCAAAAGCTGTTATACACACACACACACAATGGAGTTCTACTCAGCTATTAGAAACAATGATATTAAGGCATTTGAAGGTAAATGGATGGCAATGGAAGAAATTATGCTGAAGTGAAATTAGCCAAACCCAGAGACTCAAAGGTCAAATGTTTTCCCTCATTTGTGGAGGCTAGAGGAAAACCCAGGCTTGGATGAAAGGTAGTCAGGCTCATATACTAGACTCACCAAAGTTGAAGCAACACATAATCTAGAAGAAGCATAGGTATATGCAGGAGTAGGGAGGGAGGAGAGAAGGAGGGATGATAGGGAGGAATCTAAGGGAGGGAAATCAATACTGTAGCATACTCTTTACTCTCCCAAGAAGCCAAATACTATTTATGAATACTTATACAATATTTAATGCACAATCATATATATATGCAAATGCATATGTATATGTATGTGTGTGTGTGTGTGTGTGTGTGTGTGTGTATAGAGAGAGAGAGATAAAGAGGAGAGATTTATATGTGTTATAGGAGGAAATATAGAAGAGTCGAGAGACTGGAGTATGGGTAATGTGGAGGTGATCCTGGATTAAGATTAGGGGCATATCATATTGTTACTATATATGCATTTATGATTGTACAACAACAAAACTCCTCAATAAAATTTTTTTAAGAAGCTACCATTACAGAAATGGAAAGTGTAAGTTTAGGAGCAGCAAGAAATGAGCAGTAGGATGAGCAGTGATTTGAGTGTCTATTATCCAATCAGTTGAATAAGTCTACCTTAAGAGTATTCCAGACGGAGAAAGCTAAACATTTGACAATAGGGCATTGATTAAATATACCATGTAATATTAAGTTTAGCAAAACTGATGCAAGAGGAGACTGTTTAGTATCAAAGAAAAATAGACAGAGAAGGGGAGGAATGGTAGCATGGTCTGCAGGAGTGTCTCCCAAAGGTCCATGTGTTGAAGCCCTGGTCTCCAGGGTGGTGCCGTTGGGAGGTAATGGAACCTTTGGGAGGTGAGGTTTTTGTGGAAGGTCCTTATATCACTGGGTGTGTGCACTTTCTCTTTCCAACTTTCTCTCCTTCCTAGATGGAGATGTGACCACTTGCTCCAACATGAGATCTAGCCACTGTCATCTTCCAACCTCATCAAAGATCCACCCAAGAGGTTCAAGATGTGACCACTTGCTCCAACATGAGATCTAGCCACTGTCATCTTCCAACCTCATCAAAGATCCACCCAAGAGGTTCACATGATCTTAGGTTCAAACTTCCCAACTATTAGTGAAATAAACCTTTTCTCAAGTAATTCTGATATTTCCCTGTAGTGCTGTGTAAAAATATGATTGATACACAGCAAAAAGAAGAGAAGAAGGAAGGAAGACAGGCAGGCAGGCAGGCACAGAAACGAAGAAAAATAAGCAAGAGCCTGACTTAAGTTCTTTCCATGGTTTTCCAGCAATCCAGATGCACTCATGTAACACCAAAAGGGCCTTAATATGAGCTTTCAGTGTTTCTGTACTGATATTCCGAGAAAGACACTGCTATTGAATGATCCTACAGCCTACCCTCATTTTCCCTAACCAAGAGTAGCTTGAATTTGATTGGGGCAGAAACACATCCAGTCTGAAAAAAATCAAAGCAATTCTATTCCTCCATGCTACAGACTCCCTGGTTGATCTAGTGATGAAATTCTAGCCAATGACTTAGGGATTCGGTCCTGGGAGATATTTTTATTTTATGAAAAAAAGAAACATTCTTTTCCACTTGAGTTCTTTCCTTCTTGATTGTGATTTTTTTAAAGAGATGATTTTTGGAGTGATAGAAGCTACCTTACAACTCTGCAGTGACAATCTATTTAGAGTCCAGTACTGATGAGAATGCAGGACTACAAAAGAAACAGAAGTTCTAGTCTCTGAGTCCAGAAAGTTTACAACATAGACTATCAAGACACGCATATGAATTAACTTGAGAACAATTGGAAAGTGATTTACAGTGTTAATCAGTGCCAAATAATGTGAAGTCAATGGCCATCCTCCAAAATTCGCTGTTGATAACTCTGTCCTGCCAATACTTCCTGCCAATCCAGTTAAACTGAAGAAGTTTTTAGGAAAGATGTATCATTTATAGAAGATTCTAGCTTCATTTTTGACATATTTTTAAACACATTGCTATCCCTGTTTAAACACCACAAATGACTTTTATTTAGGAAAAAACATAATATCAAATATGCATTGAATTGGACTTTGGGTTTTAGGCTTGATAATCACTGTGTAACATTACAAGTTCACTTAAATATTTGGGATTTTGATTTCCTAATTTTTTAATTGCGGATAATGATTCAACAAATATTTACTAAGTACTTAATAAGGGTTAGAAGCTGCTTCAGGTGATATGAAAACAGCAGTAAACCAAAGAGACAAAATTCTTGGCCTCATAGAAGGTGACATAGAATAAACAAGCATATTATTTATAAAGGTGTAGTAATAAGTTTGACAGAAAATCATAAGGCAGGGTAAGAAAGATAGAAAGTATGGAAGGTAATTGGGCAGAGGTGGCTAATTTATACATACTAGTCAAGAAATCTTTGATGAGAGACTCCACACTTCCCTGTGGAGTCTATAGTGGTATGCGTGCATGAACATAAGTGTGTAGAAACATGCACACACATAACGCAAACACGTACAAAACTACCTGTTTTTTGATAGGTAGAAGGGAAGAAGTCAAAGAACTGAAAATACATGAAAAACACTTAATAACTTATTCAGCACTATGTGAACATAAAGTTTTATCTTCATTATTATTATGGATAAAGTATAAACTTCTTAGCTTGACATTTAAGATTCTTACAATGCAACCTTCCAACCTAGCCTTCCAATTTTATTTCTACTTAACTGTGGAATCCCAACTTTCAAAATAATTTTTCACTTCATTTTATTCACTTGGCAATTAATCATGCACTATCTCATGTCGCCTTCTTGTTCTTTCTGTATAAATCCTTTAGGATTTACATTCTTATAAATTCTGCATCCCTAATCTAATCATAAATTTTTGTATGTCAGTCATTGATGCCTTGACCATAAAAGGTGTCTAATAATATTTATTGATTTTGCTTGATGTACTGGTTTAGTGTTTATCATCACCCTAAAAACCGCACTGTTTAAGATTTGGTGCCATGCTCTATTCTGGACTATTTTGAATTGCTTTATTTATCATGCAACTGTATACTGTTTGAATAGCAGAATTTTGAAAACTTCTGCATTTTTAGAGCTTTAAATTGCTTCCCTTAAGGATCACTTCAGTGTCAACCAAAGCAAAAGCAACTCCAAATGTCACATGTCCTTTTCATGACCGTAATCCTATGTGCCCTTTTCATAGCCTTTTCAAATTCGGGGAGTATTACTTGGGCATCGAGTATTTGGGAAGTACTAATTGTTATTGTTGTTTCTCAAATTATTTTCATGTGAATGTTTTAATTGAAAGAACTTCCCAGCAGTTTGAGAAATTAAATAGAGGAGGATGAATAAAGTATAAAAGAATCTATAGGATAAGTACTAAGGGTAATTTTGATTTGCAGAATAAACCCATACAATGGTATCTACATCCTAATTCCAGGGACCTGTGGATATGTTTCATTACCTGGCAGAAGAAACTTTGCAGATATGATTCAGTAAAGAATGCTAAGACAAGGGATGATTCTAGATTATCCAGGCGGACCTAATGTCATCACAAGTGTTCTTCAATGAGGGATGCAGAATCAGAGGAGATGAGATGGAAGCAGAGGCCAGAAGAACTCACACCGCCTCTAACGACTGGAAAAGACAAGGAAGGAATTATTTGTCTCCTTAGAGTCTCCAGAAAGAATTTACAGCCTTGACTTCCTCTTTTATTTTAATTTTAGCCCTAAAAGATCCACTTTTAGATTTATGCTCTCCAAAGCAATAAGATAATAAATTTGTATTGCATCAATTTTCTGGTAATTTGCTATAGCAGCAATAGGAAACTAAAATAGCGATATAGTAAAAGCAGCCACAAACTAGAATCTGTCATATCTATCCCCCATGCATGTATATTAATTGAATAATATCAGGAAAATCATTACTTCAGTTTTTTCTGTAAAATGAAATAATATCTGCCTGTACAGTGTTCTTATGAATACATAAAATTCTTCATTTAAGCACTTTGTAAAGTGTTTCATGTTATACAAAGGTTGGGTGTAAAACTTTGTCTTAAATTTTTCTTAATGAAGCAAAGAACTAGAATTAAAGCATCTTTCCTTTGCATTCAAATACCTTAAAGGTAGCTCCATGATCAATCCTGAAATAAAGATGTTTTAGAAGTTACTTAATTGCAGGGAAGGCTGCCCAGCACCCTTTTCACAAACTTCCCAGCAGCCAAAACAAATATTTGCAGCATTTTTGCTAAACAGACAAGGCATAGCTTTAGCGTCCGTCTTTTTTTTTTTTTTTTTTGAGGGATTGTGAGAGAAAGAGAAAGAATCAATTTTATTTAGTTTTTCATGTGCTTTCAGTGCTCTGTCAGTTTGCTGTGTACATGGTGCTGGGATTTGAACCCATGTTCTCCAGGCAAGTGCTGTAACCATTGAGTCACTGCTCTAGCCCCTTTACCATCCTTCTTAATCCACTTTCAGGAAGTAAATATCAATCAACTAGAGCTGGCATAAGAGAAGAAACTTATTTATAAATATCTGACCTAGTGGCAGTGTCACCTGGGGGCTTGTTAGAAATGCAGATCCTCAGGTCCCACTCCAGACCTCTGGAATCACAATCAGTATTTTCAATAAGATCTCTAGGTAAGCCCTGTGTATTGGTCAAAGTGGGATATTTTGGAGTGATTTGAATCCCAGCTGTGCCAGTTACAACGGTAATCTCAAGGATAATGTCTAAAATCATCTAAGTCTTGGTTTCTTCATCCACAAGTGATGAATAATACGCATCTTAAAGGATCATTGGGAGAATTAGAGTGCTGCATATAATGCATTGTGCACAAGGCCTGCCAACAAAGACTCGGTTAATAATAATACTCCTTATTGTATAATTTTGCACCGTCTACAGATGCTAATCACACTACACATCCATTCAGAGTTGCTGGAGCTGCTCAGCAGGACCAGTTTCCAAAGTCATCCATGCCTCTTGGGGAGAGGGGTATTCTATTCGGTGGAGGACTGTCAGCAATGCCAACTCCAGATACGTATGACACTGTACAAATTACAACATATATTAAACGTTGGCTGGCCCCCGTGCTTTCAGATCTTTACTGCACGTGGCTTTGTTAGAAACACGTCTACTGGGTCTAGACTCAGCCTTGGAGTCTGATGACCTACAGGAAGGAGCAAGGGCCGGAATTCCTACTGTGCCGCTCTGAGTCCCCAGCTGGCGTCCTTAATCCCTTCTTAACTTTCCATCTGCGGCTGGTCTCCTTGCAGCAGAACCACAAACTGTTTTCCCCTGCCCAGCTCCCCCTCCAGGCGCTGGGCAGCCGCTGCTGGAATACTTTCCCCCGGGACCGGTTAGGCAGAGGAGGGGGTTCGGTGAGGGCGGAGCTCCGGCGTCCTGCTGCTGCCGCCGCTGCTGTTGCTGCCACCGCCGCCACAGCCTGCAAAGCTGCAGACCCTTGCTCGGATGCTCCGGCCGGGCAGCTTCAGACAGATGGGCGCACTCCGGTCCTGACGGATGAACAGTCGGACTGGTGAACTCCCACCTCCAAATTGGCTCTGCGCCTAGTGGCGGCGGCGAAGGCAGTGGCTGCAACCCAGCGGTGGGGGCTGCCCCGCGGTCCCGCCCCACTCCAGCGCGCCGCCTCAGCTCTTTGCATAGTAATTTCAGTTCCAGATCGCACGGAGCAGTCTCTGGGACTGGATTGAAAAGGACCGCAGCTCGCCAACCAGTCAGAGCAATCGGTGTGGCGCCTACAGCCTGTGCTTAGGATATGCTACGGGAAGCCCTCGCTACAGCGCAGACAGTGGCCCCGCGGCGCGGTGGAGAGCCGGGCGAGAGCAGGTAGGCGACCTGCGGCCGAGGGAGGAGACGTCCCCACTCCACCCCGCCCCGCGCCACCTCCTCCCAGCGGCCAACCCTGGGGACAGGAGCGTTGAGGTGTGCTGTGTATTGATGGGGGAAACATTTGGTCCCATATTTTGCTGGGGTTTCCTTTGCCTGTTGCTCTTTCACCATCCCATCCAGCTTCGCAGGTAATGAATTTCTCTGCAAGGTCATTGCTACCTTAAGCTCTCTGCCTTTGAAGGTAAATGGGTGAAAACTCCTGCCATTCATGAGCTGGGGGATTTAGAATCAGTGGTGTCTGCACCCTGTGGATAACCAAAGGGGGGGGGTGTGCGTGTGCGTGTGGATTTTCTCATTTTCTGATGCTTTTTCCCACTAAGGTCAAAACGCTGGTCATATATAATATATAAACATTTTCATTTGTATACGTGTATATACATTTGCATATATATAGTTTTTCTTGAGGTAGGCGGGGAGACAAGAGGAAGGGCGGGCAGAGGTTGATAAAGGGAAATCATTGTAAAGACCTGTTCAGTGTCTGGAGGTGAACTTTGGAACCACATTAAGTCAAGATAGAGACTAGAGCAGATAAACAGCTCTGTAAAGGTAGACTTTAGAAAAAGGTCTGAAGATGGCCATCCGATACACACAGCACATCTTCATGTTATCCAGGCAGATGGAAACGATGTAGGCAAAATTTAAGACAGACGCAACAATGGGCAGTGAACGAGGGGGAAAGGAGGGGTACTTAGTGGACACTGGGATGTGAATTTGGGGTGGAGGGAGGCAACAAATGCAGGTCAGGTTTCTAGGGCCTTCCAGAGGGGTATTCAGAGAAATCGCTGACTTTGGATGTAGGTAGTTCAAGGTTAAGATGATGTGAATGTCCATAAAGCCTGCAGAGGAGGTGAGGGGAAAGCCATGACTTGAAGGGGGAGGGGAGAAACCAAGCTCTGAGTAGTCTCTCAAGTAGCAGCCACCTCTTATCAAGGTATCTTTTTTCTCCGCCTAAAACTGTGCCTGGATATGCTTCATCCAGATATTTTTCACAACACATTTTTTAATTATCCATTGGTCCATGTTTTCATTTTATTTTTGCAAGAAATCTGGGTCATGGTGGGTCTGAAGTGTTTACAATAGCAGAAAGATTTGGAGAGAGTTGATTAAAGCTTAGCTTCATGAAACATTTACACATCTCTTGCGTGGGCTTTTGTTTCCTCTTGTTGGTGCTGCTGCATATTTTATTTTGATAATGCTTTGAGTGTACTTCTCCCAAATGTGCTTATTTTCCCGTTAGAAACTATTCTTTTTTCCCCATTGTTCACCATTGACCTGCCCTGAGTAACAATTGTGGGAATAAAGATATATGAGTCACAGTACAAAGAAGAAAACCTTCTCTATTGCTATCCCCAAATGGCCAGAGAATGCATTAGAGAATGTTCCTTGAAAAAGAGGGTTCTTTTTCTCAAGTTTGTATGTGTATTTCGGGGGGATTGCACTGTTGATTCATAAACTGAAAAAAAGTAGTAATTGCTGTCACAGTGTAGATGTGATATGGTTGAAATTTATTTTGGACACAGCAGAGAAACTCATGGAAAAATATGTTCAGTGTGTTCGGCTGTGGTGAGGCTTCACCTAATCGCTAACTAGACTTATGAAACTGATGAGGATAAAATCCCAGAGCATCAGCTTCACATAGGGAGTGGAGGACTGAAGCATTATATGAATCAGATCAGTCTCAATTGGAAGGGAGGGGAGACTCCAGCAAGCTGTTTTGAAATCCGAGTATTTTAATTGCCTCTAAGGACTTGCCCAATACACTTAATTATTTGTTCCTGCAACATTTTCTTGATTATGCCCCAAATATACTTGAAAGAATATATTTAGATACAGCTATCTCTCACTGTTTGAATTTCCAGTCACAAACTCCGCAGCCTACAGGGAAACAGTAATGTATTGGTGGTGGAATTACAAAATCATAAAATCCTGGCTTCAGACAGTGAGGAGACATGATTTTAGTTTCAGCTTGCTCCAAAGCTCTCTCTGTGGTGGCTGCTCATGCCCTCTGTGCACTCATTCATTCACTCAGCCAGCCACTTGTTCATTCATGCATTCCACATATACATTTTTTAAACTAGACATGATCCTTGAATGTAGAATTGAAGGATGAACAAGACACAGCCTCAGCCTGCAAAACATGAGCAGGAGACTGACAGTAACAGTTAGATATGTGCTATGGTAACGTGCTGTGGAAACCAGATTATGGAGGTAGAGAGAACAAGACAAGTCTTCCACAACTATGCAAGGTGAGAGGAACTCACCAGGTGAAGAGGAGAAGGAAGGGTGTCAGCACCAAGATATCCCAGGAAAACAAGAAGCTACAAAATGGTTGAAAAACTGAGCCAGTCATGATGACAAACACCTGTGATTCCAGCAACTCAGGAGGCTGAGGCAGAAAGATTCCAAGTTCAAGGCCAACTTAGGCAACTTAGCAAGACTTGGTCTCAAAATAAAAAGTACAAAGATCTGGGGAAGTAGTTCATTGGTAGAGTACTTCCCTAGCACATACAAGACCCTGGGTTCAATCTTTGGTACCAGGAAACAAAACATAACAAAGCCAAAAATAAAAAAAAAACCCAGCATGAGTACATAACAGTGAAAAGATGAAGAAGATGAAGTTAGAGAGGAAGGCAGGAACTACCAACAAGCTGAAGTAAGCTAAAGTTCAGACAGCTGTACCTCATCTGGTCACTAAGCCACTTTCTCTGAAGAGATTAGGTAATTGCATACATATTAAGGCCCTTCATGGTTCCATTGACCCAAATCCATATCCTTCAAACCATATTTACCTTGATTTACAATCACCTGTTAGAGAAGAGAAAGTTCCTGAGTAAGTCATAATTGTGTCTCAATTACTTCAACCATGAAATGTCTGTGACCCTCTTTGTATATTGTGAAAGTCAAAGAGAGAATAAAGGAAAGAGGATTCGAGTTTTATAGAAATAAACTGTAGAAACACAATGACTCTTATTTTATCATAACAGTATAGAGGAGAAAGGGATGGGAAATAGTGTATATACCAAGCATTTAATTTTCCTAGAAAACTCTACAAGGCAAATACATGAAGTTTGTAACCCCTGAATGAACAATTAACCAGGGAATATAACCTAAAGAGAGCCCAAAGAGCACATATAATTTAAAAATAACTTGTGAGAGAAATAATTACAACAATTCCAGAATAATCAACAAATGTCCTTTTAGAACTGTATTTTTCAAGCTGCAGGTCTCAACCCATTGTGAAGTCAGTGAATATGATGAGCATTTTTAGTTAAAAAATAAATACAATACAGGCATGGTGGCACATACCAGTAATCTCACAACTTGGAAGGCTGAGACAGAAGGACACAAGGTCAAGGGCAGCCTCAGCAACCTGGTAAGATACCCAGCAAATTAGCAAGTTCCTGCCTCAATAATAATAATAATAATAATAATAAGGACTGGGGATATAGCTCAGTGGTAAAGTACCCCTGGGTTCATCCCCAGTACAAATAAATAAATAAAAATAGGGGAAGACAGCATAAAAGAGTAAGTAGTTTTCATGGATCTTTTAAATAAGATATTTATGTGTGGTACTTAATAATGACTTGAGATGTGAAATATATATTCTACCATAGCCATCATGTTCCAGAAAGTCCAAAATCTACTGCTTTAAGTGACACAAAAGAGATGTTCCCAATTTGCAAAATGCCAACCATTTACCAAGACATTTGATACACAAGCATTTACACAATATTTTGAAAGGCAAAATTTCTTCACTGAGAAAGGCAAGGCTGTGATTTACAAAGTGCATTCCAGTAAAATCCAAGAGCAAGAGCCTTAGGGACTGAATTGGTCTGGGAAGTCTTTAGGAATGAGGGGGACTTTGGCTAGCTTATGGCTAGCCGAATGATGGCTGGATCTGGGTGGTGACATTAAAGGAGAAAGCAAAGAATAAAGGGGATAATGGGAGGTATTTTCCAGAATATTTAGAAAAAAAGTAGAAAATCAAGATGGAGTAGATAATGGCAATGAAATTTCTGTTTAGACTGAAATATTACTCGAGTTGCTAATTATTTTTTAATACTTTTATTGTGTATATTTAATGTATACAACATGATGCAATGATATACATATAAATATATGTAGTAAAATGGTTACTATAGTTAAACAAATCAACCTATCCAGCATCTCCCTTAGTTACCCATTCTCACCCAATTCCCTGCCCCTGTCAATGGCAAGAAGTTACAATCTACTCAGTTAAAAGAAATCATAAATGCAAAGACTATTTTTAGCTATAGTCTTCATGTTGTACATTAAATCTTTAGATTTGTTGGTCCTATGTATCTGCTACTTTACGTCTTTTGACCTGTATCTTCCATTTCCTTCCTGCTCCCCACAACTACTATTTTATTCTCTTTTTCTTTATATGTAACTTCATTTTTTACAGAGTTGCTAATTATTTTATATCTAAGATTTATTTTCCTAATGCTGCTATTTCAAGAAAATCTGGTCAGAATAATTATAACATCATAAGTCTGACACTTCTTGCCATCTTTTTCATTGTTTTGCAATCATTTACTGGTTGAGCCTTAATTTAGTTGACTTTGACAGTTGAACTGTTGAAGTTATAGGATATACCACGTTGCAGCAAAAAATCTTTCATTTCTCAGAACTCAACTACAGTCACTGGCACAGAGGTGAAAGAGTGGTCAGGTGACCCTCTGTTCTTTTCAACAAACTGTCTGCCAGGAGCACTTGGCAGATGAAAATTCCCATGCAAGACACTGACAGTCCTGTGAGGATGAGCAGGTCACTGGGCAGCCATGAATCCCCAAAGGAAGAGCAGCATCTACCATGTTTTCATTTTTCAATTACTCTATGATTTTTCCATCTTCTTAAATGTTTAAATGCGTTTGTATGCATTTCACGAAATTAGCACCCTTGTGTTTTGCTGTATGTAGCCTCATAGTCATTTTGAGAAGACAAAAATCAGAGAAGTCTTTGTGCTTCTGAAAACTTTTTTGGCTTTATTATAGCTCTTGTCTTTCCTCTGGAATAAAACAATATGAAGATGTTGATACACTTTTGAGTGGAACTATACCTTTAACCACAAGAACAGTGCCAGTTAGACTCATTGGCTTGAATTAGTTGATTTGGACAGCAGTCAAACATGGAAATTTGCATACAGATATGTATATATTGTATATATACACATATTCTGGACTTCTCTCTAATATTCCTTTCCTACATCAGAGTCTTTTGATTAGTGATAATCTTGATGTTTTGACATGAGTCAAGTTTGAAATAATAAAAATATTTAGAGGCTTTATTTGAATTGAAAAATTTGTTGAATATCATATAGATATGTGTGTCTGTGTGTGTATTTCTTACTATTTAAATTACTTACTCTCTTGACTGCCAGAGAGAAAATTGTTCACAGCTTTTTAACTGGGCATATTGGAGCTGGCAACACAGTAACAGCTTTCTAATTTTTCATGCCTGTAATTAGATTATTGGCTTTATTTTGAAGTTAACAGCAGATTATTATTAGCAAGCAGTAATAGCTGACCCTTTGCCACAAGGTTAAATGCAATGACCTCTTGAATTCAAATTTGAATCCAAATCTGGAGATGAGTTTGGAAATCTATATTTTTTTAAAGGTCCTGAAAGGATTCTGACAGCCAGATTTGTACACTATTGTGTAGTGTACAGGGAAATAAAATGGTTACAGATGAGTTCCTGGGAACTTAATGACTTGTCTGAAGTCACTGTGGCATCAGGAGCTGAACTCCAGAGATCCCCTAGCTAATTCTCCATTGTTTCTCAAATAACAAGAGCAGCAGCAAGACCTCAGAGGATGGCAGCAGAATCCAGTTACTTATGCACCCCTTCCTCCAAAATTGAGAGTCAGGGTGACAAACCCTTCCAAATGACAGTTCAGTGATCTCCAACTCCATGTCAAGGGTCTGATGCGGCAGAAAAATTGTAAGGATCAGCTGGGTGATCTGAAGCAAGATGTGTTCTTGAATATACACACCTAATTTCATTCAAAATTTCTATTTCTTAGATCCTAAACAAAGTGGATACCCAAGCATCTGATAGGAAGATTGGTTTAATCAGGACTCAGAGCACAAGCATTACACTAGTGCAACCCAGAAAACCCTGGAAAAATAGAAATAAAAAGACCTAGACCATGGAGAATAAAAACCTACCAAGTCACAGGCATCTCTAGGGACCTCAGCTATGTTACTAATTCAGTAACAGACAGCTGGACAGAGATCTCCAAGACTCCTTAAAAAATCACATTTGCATCTAGTAATTTTGGGGAAGATAAAGAGTTGCAGAGAATTCTTTTTTTAAGCAAGCATGAGTTACAAATAGCCCATCAAAGTGGGAGATATAGTTTATAGGGAATAAACAGATTTTATGTTGATAGATTCTTGATTGTTTTTCAGGGATATTGATTTCTAAATAGGCTAAAAGTAAAATAACCATCTTGTGTCAATGGGAGACTGTTCTCTGTCTTTATAATGTATCGACTTAGTTAAGTTAAATGAAATACTTAAAGGAATAAAGTGTTTGTGTTAAGTATATTTTCTGAATCATCAGACCATCTTTTTTGTTTCAATTATTGTTAAAAAATTTTTTCTAAAATGTAATAGCCTGTGCCTAAGTTTGCCTTAGTATATGTCAAATATGATTAAGATTCAGAATTTTGCATTGCCTCTGGGTTTTTAGTCTGAATTATGGCTCTTTAGAACAGGGATACTAAATTTAATGCAGAAACTTTATCTTTCATTTTATTTTATTCATCTTCACTTTTACTGTGTTATGTTTTCCCGTGGTATACTTTTTAAAATTATTCAAAAATGCAAAATATATCTGGTTCATTTTAGGTTCCACTTTAAGTTTGTCATTACATCATTTTGAAGTGCTCATTCCTTCATTCTCAATTAGTTTCTCAATCTACTCAAAATGTGTCTTAAAGCTCCATTATTTCATCAAACCCTTATTTAGGATCTAAGTATAAAATTATTTCACATATAACATGCTTTTTTATTTGTACTTAGGTGTGTTTTTCTTTAATCATGACTTTCTATGAATTATTCAATAAATTATTTCTCCTTGAAAAATGCAGGTCAAAATGGAGCAACTAGAATCTCAATTACTAACAGAATTTAACATTTTCTCCTGCATCCTTGGATGAGGAAAAAGTACTTATGACAAATGGGTATGAAGAATTGTTCTCGTTTTCATCTCAAAATATTTTCTGAAAACAGAGCAGAAATCTGTCAATGTCAGGGTCAGGGGCTGAGCTCTGATTAAGGGAGGGAAAATGCCTTTACAATCCCCTTTCACATGGGGCATAATTTCCTGTCTACACAAAGGGATCCTCAGAATAGAAGAGAGCTTTTCCACGAGCATCTGAGAGACTTAGATGCACTTGGTGCACTTTGTTTAATCTGTCTGGACCTTAGGGATATACCAGCTCAAAAACTGCAAACTGACAATCTGTGGGCCCAGCAAGAAAATCTTTTATTCTTGTGAATTTTTATTCACAATCTTAATTTATATGATCAGCTGCTTATCTTTTTCTTTAAAATAGTACAAATTTTTAAGTGTTGGAATTAAAGTTTTAGTTCCCAAAATTAGTCAAAGTGGATATTATTTTAGTCTGGCTTGAGCAACTGTAGTTAGACGAGGAAAAGTTTACCTGGGTCTCATGGTTTCAGAGGTCTGTCCATAAACAGCCAAGTCCATTGCTCTGGACCCAAGGTGAGGCAAAGATCAGGTAGTTGTTTGCAATTAAGCCAATATTTAAAAATCACAAGATCTAAAGTACAAAATTAAACACTGGCCTACCTTCTCTGGATGGAGTAGAACAGCAGTTAGTGCTACCAACAGTAGCTTCACTGATGTCCCTACCTCTCCCTGTTGTTTCTCTGACCTTGAGGCTTTGTGTAGGTCCGTTATACTATGTCTTCACCTATTAGTTTTATTTAGCTAGAACCTATAGGTATTGAATTTGTGAAGTCTGGACTAGGTGTTCTCTGAGTACCATCAAGCTCTAAAACTCATGACTGTACTCATGAAATTGATGTGTTCTCTACAAAGCACAGAGAATTGTACTAAAACTAGTTAACTCCCATAAAGAATAGTCTAAAAATTTCTATCAGCAAAATATGTAGAAAGTTCAGTGAGCAAATTAAGTCAAACTGGTCTGTTAGTAACAGAAGAGTAGAGTTTTTTGTTTGTTTACTTACTTTTTACTTTGCCACACTTGACAGATATAAAATGTTAATGTTTTAACAATAATTTATGTTTTAACCTTAAAAACCCATGACTGAGATTCTACACTGAATTGCTTTACGTAGTTTTAAGTACACGATACCTTGATGTACAGTTCTTTCCATACACACCAACATGCATAGCCTCCTGAAAGCTCGGAGCAGAGCCCAGTTTTTCCAGTAACAGTGCATGTGTTTAGCAGCAGTAGAGGCTGAGATCAATCTTGAGGAGTGCTGTCGACTCATGTCTCATTTCCTAGCGACATGTGGACAGCTGTGAAATGCTCATCCAGTGCTGGCCGCTGATTGTGCATGCAGACCTTCTCAGAAGAAGTCAGATCACTGCACTGTCTGGCCACTTAACTGGAAAGACCTGTTTTTTTAATATGGCTAAAAATGAGGTGACTAATTTAGGGTCAGGATTGATTTATTTGTGCTCCAAATGAAGACAAATGCCCTTCTGAGGCAACAAGATGCAGAACTCAGGCCGATCGGTAGGGAAAGGTATCTTAATAGCTCCCTGAAATCTCTTTCTCAACTTCTGCTGCCTCTTTCCTTCCTCCTGCACGCTCACCACATGCCACCCCCACATCGTGCCTCCTACTTTACTTCTAAAAACATCCTCTCATTTAATTATTAATCCTAAAGTGCCAGTGCTTCAACAGCTTCACTTGAAGACAGTGCTGAGAATAGTATCAGTTGAAGCTAACAGGACGCAGTGCTCCATCAACTGGGTGCTTTCTTTGGAGAGTGGCATTTCCTTGTTAAATGACAAGTGTTTCAGTACTGGGCATCTTGTCCTCTTAAATGTGTTCATAATATATAAAAGACCATGGGTGCTAAAGTTCTTTAGAGATAAAGTCATTTTTTTCTGTTATTTTTCAGTAACACAAATTTAGTAACAAATTTAGTAATTTTTCACTAACACAAATTCAGTTACACAAATTTAGGTACTTCTGTGAAGAAACTATCCTCCAGTTCCCTGGTGGTTATTCTGATATTATACAATTATAATGAGGGATTTTTAAAAGATCATCCTCTGGGAGTTGTGGTTTTTGAGTGGAGAGTCTAAGTCTCAGAGTTGGTCAGAATTAATAACCTGAGCTGGACTGGACTGAGGGTCAGTTCCTTCTGCTTTACAAATTAAAGAAGCACTTTTCCAACTAGAAATAGGAGTGAATTTAGGAGAAGAGGTATATAATGTGAAGTGCAGGGGCAGAAGGGCCTGGTTTAAGGAAGGTGGATTTCTGGGATCATTTAGTAAATCTGTATTGAGCCCTGGACATGTTCAATAAACCTCATGCCGTGTACTAGGGATTCAAAGTTGAATAAAATATAGTCTAAACTCTTAAGTAATTCCCAGGCTACTGAACTGAACTGATTAATAAATATGATGCATCAAAGTTAGAATGGGCAGTTTTCCTGGTGAGGATCTTAGGGAGTTCCCCTGGTAGCCAAACAAGGGTCCCTCGTCTGACTCAACTGCACACTGCCTGTGCTTCTTCCTTCCTGCAGCCCCCGGGGATCATTCAGCTTCACTTCCCTCCTCCTGCACTTCACCACCTGCTCCCCACACCTGGTTCCTTCCTTCCCACCAGACCAGCCTGAAAACCTGAAGTCCTTCGCATCCTATTCTTAATAAGTACTACAACCCACGTATTTGCAACTTTATTCTGCAAAAACCTACTAAAACCCAGGACCAACAACGTGACTAAAAAAGGCAGTATAGGATCTTCCTCTTGCTACTGGCAGCTCGTCCACATACATAAAATTTCTTCCTCATGAACACACTAGAACCTCAATGTAACTTCATCCTCCAGTTTTTCTGAGTTCAAGAAAACATCTATGAGAGGGAGATGTTACAGAAATAATGATCTTATGAAGATTAATACAAGAGACATTTGAGAAAACTCTATTCTCTTAAGAAATCTTTTGCTGTACTTGATGCTTTATCATTGCTCATAAATTATCTGTGATACATGAGTGTGTTTTAAGACTGTTAAGGGCCATTAGTTCAGATAATGGCTTGGGCTCTCAGGAATCAACTCCACCCTTGGGGAGTGATCTTGAAACCTCAGTGTTGGGGAGTGTACCCTTTCCGGGGTGCTGAAAATACCCTGCAGTTTCCATAGCTGATCATTGAAATGCCTCAGGCCCTCTTGCTATCTTTTTTTTCTGAAAGAATTGCTCATAACTCTTTTGTTGTCCTCCTCTCCAGGGCCATAAACTGGAAGTTCAAGTAATAATTCATGCCTCTGGAATGTCAGGCAAGTGATTTCATCCCTGTATTTACCTAATACAGGGAGTGGAGTGGAATCTCCTTGCCTTGTAGGCCAAAAGGTAGTGGCTTAGGAAAAATAAGAAAATGATGGGAACCCCCCACCCTCACCCCTGGTTTGTAATGAAAGAGCAACTAAACACAAAGGGAAGAAATACAAAAGGGGTGAAGAAGGAGCAGGAAGCTCATGAGAATCACTTGGGGCACTTTCTATCCTGGTTCTAGGGCATAAGACAGCTCATTTAGTTTCATCCACCTACTTTCCTGAACAATGGGTGACCGATGGACCACAGACCTGGAGAACTCTTTCAAAAGCTCATTTTTCAGGCCCTCCTGCTAGTTGCAATCCACTAACCTACCACTTTTTATTTAATCAAGTCTATAAGGTTTCTACTATTCCCATTTTAGAAATGAGGAAACATTAAATAACTCACCCAAGATCTTGCTGACAAGCTGTGCGTGAATTACAAGTCATCCAGCTACAGAGGCCACTGGTTTTTCTACACCACAGAGTTCTGTTGAGTGTCAGCAACTTCAAAACAATTATTAACACTGGGTCAAAATATGAGGAATAGGCAGGATTTTCTGGAATGCTTTCTTCTGTCTTGGATTTCTTTTCATGTTGCTTTAAAAACAAATGGAAAAGCTTCTAAACAGTCTTAAGACTTTTTTTTCTTAACAAACAGGGCAAGTTCAAGGATGATTTAACTTAAAACTTTATAAATCATTGTGTAGGCAGTAAAATTGATAAACATAACTTTTTATAAAAATGTGCAGGTAACACATACGTTCAGCAAACAACATTTCTTTATTTCTAAAAGAAAAATTAAGTAGATTTCATACAGTCACTCACATAAGCAGGTGCATAAGCAGGCACCCACAAATGTACTTATACATGCGTACACACACACACACACAAGAAAAACCAGACGTGTGTTTATTTAACTCTATCTATGGACTTTGGACTTAGAAACTATTTATAGAACTAGTGTTTCCGTGATTCATGTTTTAGTCATAGACATTCATTTACTTATGAAAGTTAAGCAATTCCCTCTGATAGCTTCGAGCTAAGTGCTCTAGTTGAAAATTGAAGTCAGAAAAAAAGGTAATCTATACACAGGAGACCAATGTGAGACAAATTGTGTCTTAAAACTATAGTTCTAATGTATGAATGGTACTTGATAGAAGGATAAATATGCCTGTGACCATTTTGAAGATAAAAATTCACTATTTTCAAAATATCATAATTTTCACCCCATTGTTTTTTTCTTTTTAGTTCTCTAATAAGAAATTGATTTTTTTCTAGTTAAAAAATTGGACGGAAGTCACCTTCAGGCATTTATATTAGGTCATTGTTATTATTCTAGAATATCTTTGCTACCTGTGTCATTTCAAAATCAAACTCTTTGTTCAAGGAGGTAGCAAAGTCAGGGACATTGCTTTTCAAAGGTCAGGAGATTTCCAGCAGTGACTTGTGAGTTGATCTTATGGTGTATAGGGATTTACTTCTTCTTTATGGATTTATTTTAATATGGAAATATGCTAAGAATAAATTTAAAAGTATACTTTTAAAAATGTATGCTATAAAATATATATAACTGTCACATCAGGCCACTGATGTGATGGATATTATTTCTCAGGACTAGGCAATTACTTTTAACTGAGGCACCAGTTAAAGTCTGTTTGATGAAAAATATTAAGTAAAAAAAAATGTTTAGATAAGAAGCACAGAAAGCAAAACTCATGGAAGTGGTAAACAAATGTCATTCTGTGAAAATGGTACACAGGTGATTGCCCAAGGCACCAGGTTCTCTCTGGAGATGAGACAGTGGAGCCCAAAATTCCTACAATCAATTTAACTCTAATGATCCCTTCCTCCCCTACCCCATAACTTTGCATTTTCTTTTTCTTTCTCCTTTCTTCATACATTTCTTTCTTTTCTTCTTTCTTCCTTTTCTTAATCTTGGGCTCATTCTCTGAATCTGAGATCTCTTTAACCTTTGTTAGAACTTAGGCCTTTCTTATCTTCCGCTCTCCATCACTGCCAAGCATGTATATTTTCATCATTTACAAATGACTTTACTAAACAAACGTCCCCTGGACAGCTTACAAACTCAGTAATGTGGCCATGAAGGAAAGCTACACAGTTCTATGCCTTTGCCTTCTTCGTTTGTTAAATGAGAATGCACGCCTGTTATTCACATTGAGGCAAAAGTCCTTGAAGCTCTGGACTTCTGCCATAATCTTTTCTTTGTTCTTCCCACATGGCTAAAAGATCTTTGGTAGAAAGTCTCTTCATTGATTAAAAAAAATAAAAAAAAGCCATCAGGGCTTGTATTATAAATTTAAACATGTGTTGTCACACATTCTGAATGAGATTATACATGAGAAAAGGAAAAAGGGTTTTCCACTTTTATAGCCAGATAGAAATATCTACTTCTTGGGTCATTTTAAACGCAAAGGGAAAAAGATTAATACGGTCATGATTTGACGGTAGAGGCTAATATGTCTTTGATCAGTTAGAAATTTTTTGCAAGTTTGAGTCAAATGAGGAATTTCAACACTTGTCAGTGTTTGGGGGTTTTTTTTGTTGTTGTTGCTTTTTAATCAGTTCTACTGAGGGGGCAATCAAGTTTCATTAGTAGTTATTGTTTTTTCATATAATTTACAAAAAAACATGTAGTAAAGTTGTAACTATTATTTTGGCTATTTCTCCTTGGGAATTTTCTCTGAAAACATTGCTAATTGTTTTAAAGCACGTGAGGATGGTGAGTATAAATTGCCACAAGCACTTATCCACTGTCAATATACGTGTTTTATGCTTGCCAGCAATTTATGAGACTTGACTTGGTGAAAAGGATATAGCTGTGGTTTCCTGCTGGAGTTTCTATAAAATAGTGAGAACAGCGTGAGAGGATGCAGTTGTTTGTGGTTGGTTGCTCATTCTTTGCTGCTCTTTTCTTTTTTATAAAAAACAGGAAGTTGAATTTTGTTTTTTACTTAGTTGAATTGATGCTCAATAAGGACTTATCTGTGTGCTAATATGGGTGGGTGTAAAGATAGAAAGAGGCATCTCTGCTTTTAAGAACCATAAAATCTTAAGAAATTAAGTAAAATACGAAGCATATACATAATGAAGTTGAAATTCTCATAGCAGTACGAATTTACTCTAAACGTAATATATTGTAATAAAATTGATCTGTTGAAATGCTTTTCATTTTTTTAATGTGTATACTTTATTCTGAGTAGACATAACTTTCCAAGTGTCATAACATTAGCACATAGTTTTTAAAAAGAGGGAGCGAGCTCAGGTGATTTTTAACTCTAGTTATTGCACCAAAGTTCAGATTAGTTTGGTAGTTTTTCTCTGTTCGTGGACCAAACTTCCAATTCCCAGCCTATTATTTTTTAAAAGAATTAGACAAAAGAAGATATTCAAGCCTCTGTGTCAAAAACAAGGTAAAAAAAAATGATGTATTTAGGCTCAATAAATTAGTACTATTTCATATCATATTACCGTAATTTTTAAAAGGCATCCACAAAAGAATATTTGTGATCAAGTATGCTCTGAATAGGAAAGATCTGATGGAAGCTATTATCAGTTAGGGAATCAGAACCACTATGGGGATATGGAATAATGCATCTGTTGGAAGTTTTAGACCATGCACAATTGTGGGAGCTCTGTGGTTGCTTTGCATTTAGCATTGGACTGATAGCATCATAAGTTGATAGAGCTGGTTGAAAAATAACAGATTGATTTGGAGTGAAGCCAAACAGGGACAAACAAACCTGTAAGACAAACTGAAAACCATAATGACAAACCAGAACCTGTGTTTGCCTCATGTCTCCTCTAACCTCAGTGACCCAGGGAACTCTAGGATCTGGCACTCTGCACTGCAAAGCTGTTCATGCACCTGGCTCAGAAACCAAAGGAAAGACCTGGTGGGAGGCAAAGATCCAGCAGCCTGGCTGCTTTCTTCCACAACCAGGTGAGCTGGAGGTCAGAGAGCAGCTTTACTGTGCCACAAAGACCTTCAGAACCCAGCACTGCTGTTATCCAACTGCGTTCCAAACCTCACATAAATTTCCTAGTACCTAGCTGTAATGAAGAACCATTTAGAAAAGAGAATGTGTTATCATCTGCTCTAAGCTGACCCTTAGTAAAAAACCACCAGCGAAGCTAGCCAGTGACGACACAATCAAGAAGTCCCGGCACTTGAATTCTACTAGAAGCCTCTGTGCTGAAGAATTCATAATCCATTGTGTTCATGGATTGCATTTAAAAGTTTCTTTTTTCCTGTAGACTTCTATAGTCTTGGATAATTTTCTTCTACACACAACTATACATTGTTGGTTGATTTCCACTCAAAAACTGAAGTTTCAGAAGGAGTATCTACCAAGTTCCAGGACCGATATCACCTAAGCCACCAAGTGCATCTCTTCAATGTGTGTATCATACTGCACTTGTTACCTGGCTGTGTAGTGACGAGCTTATTTTCTGCCACAATGGATTCCTCACTCCAATTTTCAGACTTCTGTGGGTGCTACAGAAGTTCCTTATAATACAACATTACAGAAAAGCAAAATCTCACTTAGAAAGAAGTCTTGTCCCAGTGTCTCTTTTTTTGTTGTTATTTTGTTTTGAAATTCTTGCTTCTGAGGATGTCTGCGTGGGTGTTGTATGAAACACCAAGCTTACCAATGATGGAGGAATTCAACCAGATGCTGTAGCCAGTGTTCCCACAATGAATGGGGGGCTGGCCTAGGTGGCCCAGGGATCTCCTGAGAATCTTTCGACTTTCAAAATTCTTTGTCTTATCAGTGATTCTCAACCTCTTTATTGCCCCAAATCATTTCATAAGCTATGTTTAAGGGAAAGTACTCTGTAATTCCAACTTTTTCACTCTCACCTAAAAGTAAATTGAAAGGAAAATGACTAATAAATATTAATAAATAAATAATTTATAATCTCTTACTTACATACTAATAAGAAAAGTCTTATCTTTTGCATAAGCAAAGGCTATTTCACCATCCCATAAATAGAACTCTGTTAGATAAGTACCCAGAAAAACAAATGAAAATGAAGAAAGTGCACAGTTTTATTAAAATTTCTTTGATATTTCAAAATTGGTTAGAAATTAGTCAATACGGGATTAGACTTCACATGCATTAATTGTGTTATTAAATATGTTGGTCTACTCTGACCATACAGGAATATTTGCTTAAGTAGAATGTATTACGTGCCTATTGTTGCAAATTCCTGAACTTGGGATGGAATGGCAGAGCATCGTATATACAAAGATGATTAAGACTTTTCCCTTATCCAAAAAAGAATCTATAGTCCAGTAGGAGAGATAATACACAGAACCAGGTAAAGGGAGAGAAAAATGAGTGGGAGCTTAATATGGAAGTGAAGGTGTTATGTTCTAAAAAGAAGACTTTTTAAAAGTCTGTCTTATACTACATGCTTAGAATGGCAAAGCCAAAAATAAAACCCTCACAATTTTGACAATACCAAGGGTTGGCAAGGAGATGAAGCAACTGGAACTCTCCCATGTTTCCAGTGTGTATAGAAAATGGTGCAGCCACTATTGAAATATTTTGACATTATTTTTATAAAATTAAACATTGGGACTGGAGCTGTGGCTCAGAGGTTTCGGCACTTGCCTGGCAAGCACGAGGACTCGGGTTCAAACCCCAGCACCACGTACACAACTAAGTGTTGGAGCAACTAAAGCCATGTGAAAAACTAAATAAAGTTGTTTCTCTCTTTCTCTGTGTCTCTCACTGTCTCTCTCTCTTAAAAAAAATAAAATTAAATTAAACATTGGCTTACCATATGACCTGGCAGTCATACTCCTATTTAACTAGATGGCATAAAAAAATTATGGTAACACAAAATCCTATTTATAGCGGCTTTATTCATAATCACCAAAAATGGGGGGGGGATGAAATGTGCCTCAACTAGGAAATAAGTAAATAGTGGCACATTGATGCAACAAAGCGTTGTCTTGCAATAAAAAGAATGAACTATTAATACACACATTCTCAAATATATCATGCTAACTGAAGAAGCTAGCCGTGTACCTTTATGTTTGCATGATAGTCTAGAGAAAATAAAGCTGAAGGTGACAAACAGATCAACGTTAAGCGTGAGGGATGGTTTGACTACAAAGGCTAAGTCAAGAGGAATTTCTTTGGGAGGCAATGAGACTGCAGGTGCTCCTGGACCTACAGTGGGGTTATGTTATGATGCATCCAGTGTACCCTGAAAATATGGTTAAGCTGAAATGCATTTAGTGCACCTCACCCTACTGACACCATAGCTTAGCAACACAGTACACTGTAAAGTACCCGTTGTTCGTGCTGGTAATCACATGGCTCGCTGGCAGCTGCAGCTCTCTGCTGCTGCCCAGCATATCAAGACAATGTAATATCACATAAATTGTTAGCCTGGAAAAAGATCAAAATCCAAAATTTGAAATACGTTTTGTACTGAACTGAATGTATATTGCTTTCACACCAGTGGCAGAGTCAAAAAATTATACATCCAGGACCACCTTGATTGTGATGGTGGTTATGCCCTAAGTATTTCCCCAAACACATAGACCTGTGTGACAAAAAGAGAGTAAATACAACTACATGTAGATGTTTAAATTCTTTTTAAAAAATCCAGTTCAGAATTATAGTCCAGGATAGCATTCATCTGGTTCTGAGGTCAGAGAAGCGAGACCCACGGAGAAGATGCTCACCTTGTGCTCTCTTTAAATGGGTGGAGGCAGGTGCCACAAGATCTTGGATATCAGCTGACAATTCTGTTGCTTAAAATAATGTTCTGTTGACCACCTAATGTGAGTGTGTGTGAATAGTGCGTGTGGCATGTCTTGTGCTGCCTGTATGAACAGGGCATGCCACCTCTCTCCTGATCCTCATGTTCAGACTCCGAAAGAAATTAATTAGTCCAGTACTGCTTACTGAGGTCTTATTATATGAGAAGTATTGTGTGACATGCTCTGAGGGTGAAATACTGAGCTAAGAGTCCCTAGCAAAAAAATGGAATCTGTAGCCTAGTATGAGAGATAAGATAGGAGCCTCCACAACTGTAATTCAATCAGATTAAATCCTGTAATCAAGGCGCCTTCACTGTACTATGGCTGTGGAGTGGAGGAAATCATCACTACCTGCCAGAGGTATCAGGAAAGGAATGTTTGGTGGAGAATGTGTCATTAATCCAGAAATTTAAAGATTCCAGTAGATTCTTACTTCTTTGAGAAACAGTTTCTGCCTTATTTACTTGTTTTCCCCTTGTACATAGCCAGTCTCTGATGCACTATTGAAACATCAAAACTTTAGAATGAATTAATGAAAGAGAAAGAAAGGAAGGAAGGAATGACATGATCAAAGGCAAAGAACACATTGCAGAGGGCCATGCCCAAGCCAAGGAGTCAGGCAAAAACTCCAAGTATATTTCTGAGAGTAACTCATTTTGGCTGGAGTATAGGAACAGTATAGGAAGTAATGTTCCATAGTTGTATTGGAGACAAACTGGAAAGTACCAAGTTAAGTAATTTGAACTTTTTTCAGTAGAAGTCACCACTGAAGGATTTTGAACTGAGCAGCATGATTGAATCTGTTTTGAAAAGATGACATTTGATGTATTCCCAGCAACTCTGGAGGGTAAGGCATAGCACGGTAGGATAGGGACTGGCCTCAGGAATTTAGTGAGATGCTGTCTCAAAATAAAAATAAAAATGGTCTGGGAGTGTTTCTCAGTGGTTGAGTGCCCCTAGGTTAAATCCCTAGTATCACATGCACACACACAAAAGATATCATTTGTCAATGATTATTAGACCATGACTATTCGTGATTACATAAGCTGTACTGGAGCAAAATAGAGAGAATGTGTCTGAAAAAAAGTGCACCTCAAGCATGACTTGGTGACTTCAGCTCTTGAACCATTACACTTAGCAGGAGTCAGAAGCGTCGGGAGATCAAGCCTAAGCAGGTTTCTAAACTGTGGGACAAATCACCTAAAGTTTCTGATATCTGTAAGGTTAATGTGAAAATTTAAGAAATGGTATCTGCAGAAACTTTGTCTATTTTAGAGCTATGTTAAGGTAACAGGTATTATTATTTGAGTCTCAACAACTGGAAAGAGAGTTGCAGATATATCTAGCAGAGATGAGACAGGAATTGGTGATTGTGAGACTGTGGGTTCAAAGGGTCAAAGCTGTCAAAATGACACAAAATTTGACTGGCAGAACGTTGGTGCCATTAACAGAAATAGAGATGTCAAGAGGGAAAGCTTATTTTGGCAGAATGATGTTGAATCCAGGGTTGAACGTTGCATTTGGGGTGCCAAGACAAGATGCAGGTCACATATCTGGCCCACCCTTAGAAATGGAGGAAGACCAGGAAGGGAGGAAAAGGGTGAGGCCTGAAAGTGGAGCCTTTGGGTCAGCACTGTTAAATAGCCTGAAAGAGATACAGACGGGATGAAGCATTCCAAAATAAGAAAATTCTTAGTAAAAATCCATATTTAGCAATCAGAGAAGATTCTAATGTCTGAGCTAAGTCTACAAAGGATCATGTGAACCTGGGAAGGAGAGCTACAAAGAAAAACATCAGGAAGAGGTGACCAGTGGTAGACATCATGCCAGGATATCAATGCAGATGAAGAATAAAATTCTATGTCCTTATCTTAAAAGTAACAAAATGATACCTTCTTGTGGGCTTGTGGAGAAAAAGCAAGGGACAGTACTAAGTGCCATCTCTTATACATGGTAGGCTTAAAAACCAGAGTTATTTTAGTATTGTTATTGAAAATTCATTCTCATTTTCAGTATCCTTTAGGGATGTGAAAAAACATAACCCAGACGTTGTGAGGGTTATATGTGTTGTTACCTTTTTTTTTTTAGATAAATCATAGGCTAAATTTGCTGCATAATATCATCTCCTGACCTTTAAAGGGTAAAATGCAGTTCACCCCCAGTTTTAGAAGAGCTGAGTACTGTTCTGACAAGAGCATATTGTTTTTCAGTAGCTCTCATGAGAGTGCCCTGCATGGAAAACAAATTGGCCTCATCCAGGCTGAAGTTGAATCCTATCAAGGTACACAGGATAAGAGTAGCTTGCTCATCAGCCTTCCTCTGCCCTAATGTGACACAGACGACAGCCTAATTTCAACCCTGAAGGTGGCAGCAAGGCACATTTATAAAAACATAATAGATTCAAAATCATTAGTGTAGAGGGAAAAATTGGACCATGTGTACATTTCCAAAATTTGTCATGCAGAAGTGACCAAGATAGCTTAGAATAATCATCCATCTATTTGTATCATATTGATTATTCTTTAATTTTGATCTACCAGGCTTAGCATCTCTACTTTGATTCCAGCAAGAGCCAGTTTGTTTTGCAAACAGAGAATTTAGCACCTTTCTTTTAGCATCTCATATTTCAACTTTCTAAAGTCTATGGCCTTAAAAATGCATGTAATTAAGGAGTCATAGCGAGAAAGTAGAAAAGGTGCAGGAACATCTGCAATTATTCTGGGAAAAATTATCCATTGCAAGAAGCAGGATTCTGTATTACTTAAGGACCTTCATTTTTGATGTTATATCATTCTGTATGTTCAAGTGAATCTTCGAAAATCATGGGCACTCCCAAGAAAATTGGTGAACACTTTTTATGTCATCATTCGATATATTTGTTGACCTTACACTGAAACTAAAGTAAATGTTCTCCTATATTTGCAAAAGTCAGTCTGTCAGGATCATCAATGAATCATCAAATCAGTCTTAACCTTGGGATTCACTATGATTTTCCTAATACTTAAGAATACTACTAAACACACTCAACATTTTTTCTCTTTTGTTCCACATTTTATTTAATGAAGTCATTTATTTTTCACTCACTTCAAGGTATATAATTTTAAAATAATTTCTAAAATTAAATCTGATTGTTTAACCTGGCATTGTTTATTTGTAATACCCTTGAGGCTGGAGCAGAATTTCCCAACCTATACACACCCCACCCAGCTCTTTTCCTCCACATGCTCTGTACATTCCAGACAACAATGGACAATCTATACTTTTTTGTCTTTAACCTTTGCTTAGACTCGTCCCTCTGCTCAGAATCTCAGCTTTTAAAACAGAACTCAAATCTTTACCCTGTGCTTGGAAATAACACAATTAATTAATAACAAAATTAATTTCATCAGTTTAGATGTATTTAATTGAGAAAACTAACTTCTGAAACACACAACCTAAAATTTTCAGTAGCTTACGGAAGTAAAATTAATGAGTAAATTCATATAAATAAATATATGTATAAATCTTCCCTAAAATGTTCTATTTTGAACGGCAGCAAATTTTATATCTCTTTGTATATATCTCATATAGTTCCCCATAGACCTACTCATACGATAAGTTCTTATTGTATGAAGCTTCACTCTATATTTATTGAATTCATTTCCACTTTTTTCACTTAGTTCAGTACTGAATATTTAAAGATTATGAGGCTGGAGTAGATTAAAAAATAATTTACTTTGTATTTTTATGGTTCCACTTCCAAAGCATTATAAGATCAACAGTTATTGGTTTTAAGTGTCTTGATAACTTTATTATACTAAGAATTAGCACACATATTCTCCACTGGTACTTGGTAATATCTATAGATATAGATGTACATATGTTTTCTGCTCTGAAAGTCAAGAAGCTCCTAAAACCATGACAAGGAATGAAATAAAAATAGGAAGTTAATGTGTAAGATGAGATGCACATAGAAAACAGAAATAGGTGTTAGAGTCATGTTCTATAAAACATAAGGAAAAACAGAAAAAAATAACTTTAAAGCTTCTTCACATAGCTTAGAAAAAGATGAGGAAGATACTCAGATGGCAGAAGTAGGAAAGCACAAGATGAGGTGTAGTTGCTGGGAGGGGATCCAAAACAGAGAGAGGACTAGAAATCAAAGCAACGAGCACAAGGTGTTTGGGGCTCATCATCACACAGTGCTTACAATGAACACTGCCTACCTGTGTACCTTCCGTAAGACCATCATCAAAAGCCACAGTTCTATGAAATATTGTTGCATTTTGACAAGTGGTGTTCCTCCTAACTTTTGCTTCCTTTTATTGCTGTTCAAGCATTTCTTTTCTGGATCTTTATTATTAAGAGTTTTAAAATGTAGATAGATTACGTATTCAAGTCTATAATATACATTATACACTTATACATACACAGGGACACACATACATGTAACTCAAATGGCCTCCTCTACAAACAGGAAACTATCTAAAAGTAGAAGAAAAGGATATGTGAAAGGAAATGTCGAAGACCTGAGAATCTGAGAAACTGATGAAATCAAGCTAGAAAACTATTCACCTAAATGCAAACTAGAGTAGTACTTCCTTTTCCCTGGAGGATTAGTAGTTGGAGCAGCAGAGTTAATATATTTAGGCAAAAGAATGGTTGGTCTAACAAGTCACTTGTCCATAATTTCCTTCCAACATCAGTACTCTTTGCATACAGGTAATAATTGAATCATGTCCTTTGGGAATAATTATGAAGAAAGGAGATACACGTCATGCAGATTTAGAAAAAGTAAAAAGAATATTTCATGATGGGGATTTGAGAATTTTGCAATGCAGACTGAAGTTTCCACACATTTTGAGAATGAAAATGTCAAGATATAGAACTTGACCTTCTGGTTATTCTGTGATTATGGAAAGGAGAGGGTGAGAAAAAGAGGGCACTGGAGTGAGAAAGTAGACCTAGCAGTGAGTTTGTGCTAGTAAGAAGGCCCAGGTAATTCTGCCATCATCACTATAGTACTGCTGCTACTACAGCTGCCATGAGGCGTGTTCCAAGCTCTCTTCTAAGAGCTGGCAGAAAACTGCCTGAGAAGGATGTTCGCACCCTGCTCCAAGCCTTAGGCACCGGAGTTAATTTGCCTGAGGCCACCCAGCTAGTAAGTGGGAAACTGCTTGTGAACCCAGATCCTCTAATGCTGGAGCACACCCTTCACCACCTCTGCCTGTCACCTGCTTCATGCCTCTGCTCAAGCTGTTTCATTTGCTTAATGGCCTCCTTCCACATTCCCTTCCCCTCGCTTGGCTAGCTCTTTATCCTTCAGGTCTCAGCTCAAATGCTCAGTGTACCTTCCCTGGAGCCTCCTTGGGGTGGGCTGTTCCCTCACCTCACAGACTTGGGTGGGAACCCTGTGAGTGCATCCATCATAACCTCTACCGCACCCTGGTACTTTCTGTGTCATCTTGAAACTTTGGAGCGCTCCGCCCCTCCTCTTTCTCATTCATGGGGCTCAGCTGACTTGACCTTTTTAATATGAATTTCTGAATCGATTCCTTCCTCCCTATTCCTGGTACCAGTTCTCAGGTGTCATCTGCAATTGCTTCTGAAAGGCCCCTCCACCTCCTGTTGGCACTCCTGCCCCACCATGCCCTCAGTGACTGTCCTTGACCTGGGCACACTTGAAGTCTTGCTTTGACTTGGCGTTTGCCCTGTTTCTTAACAGATGGCTGCCCTGCAACGCCCAACGACTCTTTGTTCCAGCCTCACCCCACCCTCAGCCACTCCTCCCAGCAGGCTGTCTGTGCATCTGTTCATGTGCTGTTCATGTGCACCTGAAATGCCCTCTCCTCCCCCCTCAAAACTCCTGCTTCATTTATCAGCCAGCTCCACCAGTGTTTGCGCTCAGAGTCTGCGGTGGCCCTTCTGCTGGACACAGAATCAACATGTGCTCTCATGACACGCTCTGCCTGCCGTTGCCATGGGGCTCACTACCTTGCACTACAGTCACCCTGTGCTTCTTGCCCCCATACTACATAGGAGCCTTGTACACGCTCGGACCTGTTGATGCGTAACTGCTGCTGCTGCTTTTGTCTTCCTGGTTTTTCAGGAGGTGTCCACGCCCCCAGGGAAGCAGTCCCTGATTGCACAAGTTGAACTGGGACGTTCTTCTCTCCTATTACTGTTAAAATCTCTGGCACTGAAATTTGCCTTTTTCCCTAGCAGATATGAGTCTCTAAGGACAAGATTGAGTCATAGCTGTCTTTGTGACTCTAGGACCTTCCACAGGCCTGGCACATAGTAGATGTTAAATGATTTGGGATAACCCAAAAAACAATATTTCACATTTAATGCTTAAACCCAATTTTGCTGTATAAGAGCAAATTAGAAAAATAATTATTTTGCAGACCTTGCTTATGGTCATCCCTTATCCCTCAATTACACAGGGATTTTTACAAGCAAAATACTAAAGCTCTTGGCCAGTTCTGTTAACAGGTGGTCTTCTTAGGTCCAAACATATAAAGATAATATTCTTATCATTTAAAGGAAAGCAAAAACAAAGTCCTCCGTTACCTTCTGAAGGTAACAGAATTGTATGTATAGGAAATAATCCATTTAATGGCTTCTGAAAAGTAAACAGCTCCAGCTTTTTATAGCTTTATTAGGAAAATTTCCACAAATTTGCAAGATCTGTAATGAAAATTTTGATTCACAGGTCCCATGATAGCAAAGTGGGGATAACTTGCTAAGCTGTCTCAGACCACGAACAGAAGATATTTAGGGAGGAAAGTGCCTGTACTTCCGACAAGCAGTTCTCAGACTTCCACTGTAGACACATTGGATTGCTCCTTTCTTAATGAGTCCTTGTATACCTGTGAGCCCATCCTAATAAAGGAGGCACACTGAGAGATCACAACCCCTCCATGGTCGCATTTACACAGCATGTTGTAAACATTCCTGACTTCCACGTGTCATATGATTTGCAAAGGATATTTCTATTATTTAGATACTCGTATGATATTTGCTTTGTTACAAACTGCTATTCAATGAAGAAAAATTCAAAGTAAATCATTGTTTGAGATATCATAACAATTCTCATCATTGCCAACATCAGTAGTAGAAATAGTTACATTAGAGTAATTTTATTGGTAATGCATTACACATTGTTGGTCTTCTGTGAGATTTTATTTTTCCCATTAATTTACATTCACTCTTCTTAATGATTTGAAATACTCCACTTGAGGGAAATAAAAATCACACTTCTTTTGAGGCATGTTGACATTCACCAAACATCAGCTACCTTCCTTTTTTTTCTTGCCAGTGCTATGTAAGATACTGGCGCTGCCTGCCAGGCAGCCACCCTCCCTCCCTCTCTCATGCCTGAAGTTTACATCTAATGAGAAAGACAAAAATAAGATGAAAACCTAGCAGTGCATGAGAATAGAGAAAGGCTTAGACTCAATGAAAGAGCAGAGGAGAGACATTCAGATCAGGGACTGGGAATGGCTTGGAAATGGTCAGGTGTCCCAGAGGAGGGAATGCTCAGTTAAACTGATATTCACGATGGAATGGAGAGGAGGTAGAGTGTATTTGTTTTCTAGAGCTGCTCTAACAAAATGCCACAAATAAGCGTTTTAAAACAAGAACTTTTTCTGACCCTGACCTGTAGGCTGAATGCCTGAGACCAAACTGTTGGCAAGGCTTGTTCTCTTTCGTTACTGTGAGGACAGACCTATTCCATGGTCTCTCCTGGCTTCTGTGGTTGCCAGCAGTCTTTGACATTCTTTGGTTTATAGATACGTCATTCCAATCTCTGTCTCAGTCTTCATGGGACTTTCTCCCTGTGTGTCTGTGTCCATGTCTAAATTTCCCTCTTCTTGTGAGGACACCAATCACACTGGATTTAGAACCCACCCTAATGCAATGAGAACTGGTCCTAATTTGATTATATTATGCAGACCTTATTTCAAGTAAGATCATATTCACAGGCCCTAAATTTTAAGGGAAGGTATTCAACCCAGTACAGGGGGTATTTAAGAAACACTTCATTCCTTACATAGATCCTTCTCAAATGATTGGCTAGATAGGCTTTGGGGCCCTAACAAAAGGCATGAGGCTTAACAGGTAATAAGAGTCTCACTGCAAAGAGACTTGTGTACCAAACTCAAGACTTCAAACTTCATCATGAAATGCGTGGGTGCAATTGAAAAATTTTAATTCTGGGAGTTACATGATCATATTTGCATTTTAGAAAAACCTCTCTGGCAGGAATGCAGAAAATTAAAAAAGGTACAGATTGGAAGCAGAGAGATTATTTAAGAAGTTCTTGAAATAATTCTGGCAAAAAAATGGTAAGAGCCTACATTACATCAGCACAGGGAGACTAGGGAGGAGGGTAGATATAGGAGATATGACAAAGAAAGGGTCTATAAGACATGATGGTTAGTTAGGTGAGATGAATAAGGACAGAGGCAAGAATGGCTTCCAGGTTTCTGGCTTGAATGAGACGATGGAGGTGACATTCACTGAGGTCAATTAAAGGAAGAACATGCCTAGAGGTAAAAATGAATGAATTTAGGCATATTTAATTTGAGATATCAATAAGACTTCAAAATGAAGATCTGCTATTTTGAAAATCAATATGGAGTTCTGGTGGGACATAGATTTGAGATTTATGAACACATAAGTAATTGGGTCCCACTGATGTAGGTATGTAGTGGGAAGAATGGAAGATCTGGGAAATGCCAAAAGTTATGAAACAAACTTAGGAAAAAGAAAAGCTAAGAAATGGATCAAGAAGATGATTTATATAGAGAAATGAATAAAATCAGGAAAAAGCATACCACAGATAAAGGAGCTTTCAGAACAGCAGAGTGATGAAAATGTCTGATGTTGCAGGGAAGTTAACAAAGATAAGGAGAGAAAAATGTTCATTTGTTTTGGCAAAATCTGCTCATTGGTGATTTTAGCAAAGGTAGTTTAGATGGGATGAAGAATGACAAAGGAAAAAGGTGATGATAGAAGCTTTGAGAGTGACTGCAGGAAGGGAGGGGTAAAGGGATTGAAGATGGTCTTTGCAAGAAGTCAAATTATGAAAAAATAAGAGCTGTATAGAAATCAACAGCTACCAGGAAAGTATTTTTCGGGTGTTAGAGATTCGAGCATGCTGTGATTCAACTCAAGTGAAAAAACATGGGCTGTAGCAAGTGGGTTTGCAGGTGGCAGGTGACAGAGGCAGGAAGGAGTGGTGACATCTCTTCAAAGGAGTCAACTGGGGATATATTTTTAAGGAAGTTGAAGGATTTCTCACACAATCCTACTGCAATTTTTGGTAATATGAAATAAAAGTATTTCATTCATACTCCATGAGAATGGACATTGCCACTGCCCACCTTTCCTGAATCTACTCCTTTTCATTTTACAACACCACCGTTTCTTACTGGGGAATTACTTCTTCTGTCTGCATTCAGCCTTAGCAGAACTGTCGATGACGGTGCCCTGCCCTCTCCTGCCCTGTCCTCTCCTAGTCAAAGTCCTGCGCTTCCTTCCCAGGACTTGGAATCTGGAACCTTTAAATTGAAACAAAGATTTGCGGAATGGAGTAACTAGAGTTTATCCCAGTGATAATTCCCTACTATGCCTTGGTTTCTAACCTATTCCAAACCTGCTTCCTTAGACTGCCCTTCAAATTATGTCTATTCTAGATCCTTAAAAAGGCTATAGTACCTAAGAGTCTGGAGTCAAAGGCTGGAATTCAAATCCAGGTTTGGCCATATTGTAACTGAGCAACCCAGAGCAAGTTACTTAGCTTCTCTGAGCTTTGGTTTCCTTATCTGTAAAGCAAGCAACAGTACCTAGTATACTGGGTGTTCTAGGAATTAATGGATGATGCCAAATCAAAGTAAGTGTTGTAAATGTTGGTTATTATTATTCTAGTAAGTTTCTCTTCTCTATAAATTGGCCACATATTGCTATGTGCCACCAAAGAATCCTAATGCACACCTCTTTTATTCCAAATTTCTAATTTTATTACACTAAATTTGAAAATGTGGACAAAATTAATAATTTGATAGAGATTGGTCATTTGTTACAGTTTGGAAAAAGAAGGAGAATTTAAATGTGCCTCTGTATGTGTGGCAAATGGGTGAACGTTCCTGTGTAAAAATCAAAGAAAGTTAACAAAATATGTTAATAGCATGTTTGTACAAATTTTGGATAACAAAAATATGGAAGTTTTTAAAATTATTTTGAAATGAAATAGTTCCACATTGGTTATTGATAGAAATTAAAGACTCACATCATTTACTTCCCCTGGAAGTTACTTTTTCTCACTGATCCTTGTTTCCTCACTTGGAAAATGCTTGCTGCTTGCTGACAGTGAGTTTCAGGATAGTTGAATACACAGCAATGTTGCAGCAATAGCTGGTAAGGTAGATGCTGTGGTTTGACTCTGTGAGTCAAATGATGGGCAACTCGTGATGGGCACAGACTATGGGTGCAGGAGGCTCAGACACTCCAGAAGGGTGGAAAAGAAATTTGGAATTACCAAGATGTGCATGTCCAGTGACCCAGCAGTCAGTGGACATGACAGAGTGATAATCTCCTTGTTGCAGACACAATACATGTCCCTGAGACAGAGGGCAGAGCTAAGCTGTAGATGTGATGGATGGAGTGAGGCATAGACAGTGACCTCTGCATCAGCACAGGCAGCTCAAGTGGTTCTGAAACTGGAAACCTACAGAGAAAGCCTGCCTTTCCCTGGGGATCCTAGTCCCTCCCATCACGTGCCCAGGCTGACAGGGAATGCCACTTGGGATCAGCTTGCTGCCCACCTTCACACGAATCTGCCACTTTTTCCAAAAGTTCAGGCCTTGGAGGAGAGAATGTTAACCATGCTGGTCACCATTTAGAACTAAAACTAAAATCCCTAAGTCATTCTAACCATGTCTGTAGAAGCCAAGAGTTCCATGGTCTCTTCTAAAGCTGCCATATCCCAATTCTAATGAGTCTAGGAGAAAAATTGCTTAGGCCAAAGGCTTTTATCAGGATGTGTGAGAAGCTTATGTATCAGAATGAATTGTGGAAAAGAAAAAAAGGTATTAAAATTGTTATAAAGAAAAAGTCATTATACTTAGGTCCAACCAAACCAGCATATTTTTTATTATTTATTAGATGATATAGAATCATCTATACAATCGAGGGGGAAACGTTATCAAATATTCCAGAACAAATGAATTATACTTAGTTATCTAGGGCTAATACCATGTCATGGATGCCCAGCTTGCAAACCAGCATATTTGACACATATTTGAACATAAACCCCCTCACACAACATGGGAGTGTTAATGATGTGCTCCAACCAGAGCTGTAGGAGAGCATCTCTTCCTGCTTGGACTCCAGTGGGCAGGCCAGTGTGTCCACTTACAAACGAGAGTAGGAGGGATGATATCAGGGACTTTGAATTTCCATCACGGGACAAAAGGGAATGGGGTGGGAAGCACCATGCCATGTTAACAGGCCTGACAAAAACAGTCTGTACCTTTCTCCCTTATTTCTTTACAAGTTGCAGTGCACTCACACTATCTTCTAATACATTTATGTTTCATCTTATATTTATTTGTTTTCTATTGCTATAATAAATTACCTGAGGGTAGGTACATTACAAAGAAAAGAAGCCTGTTTGGTTCACAGTCTTGAAAGCCAAAAGTCTAAACAGCATGGCATCAACTCTGGCATGGGGCCTCTTGCATCACATTATGACAGATGGCATCTGGCAGGAATGCGAGCCACAGGGAGAGATCACACAGTGAGATAGGAAGCCACAGAGAGTGAGAAGGGGCTAGTGGTGCTCTTTTATTAAAAACTCTATCTCCAGAACTAAACTGGGGCCCCAGAGCATTTAATTTCTTCCAAGGGCAGCATGCCTAATGACCTCCCATGAGGCCCCATTTTTTTTCTTTTCCTTTTATTTTTTTTCCTCTAGTACTAGAGATTGAACTCAGAGCCTCACACATACTGGTCAAACAGTCTACCACTGAGCTATACCCCAGCTCTTTTTATTTTTTAATGCTTTAAAATAAGGTCTCACAGTTTCCCAGGCTGACCTCAAATTTGCAATCCTCCTGCCTCAGTCTCCTGAGTAGCTGGGATTGCAGGCACATGCCACCATGCCGCTCTATTTGAGGCCCTACCACTTAGAGGTCCCACCGTGTTTTATCATCAGGGACCAAGCCCCCAATCATAAACCATTGAAAGACAAACCGCACTGAAACCACAGCACTCCTCTTTTATTTTTCAAAGCTTGTGCGTGGGTGAGGAGTAGGTATATTTTCCACGTGAAACAGTTTACCTGTGTTTTCTGTAAAGGAATGTTAAGGAGATACCTGGTTTTTTTCAACAGAAACTGCTAGTCTTTCTGCACATACAAAGGCAAAATCCAAATTCTAATTAATAATAGAAGTAACTAGTGCAATAGTAACTCATAAAAAGGCTCTACAATTATTATGGTTTGGATATGCAATGACCCCAAAAAAACTTATATATGAGAAAATGCAATAATATTTGAAGATAGACTGGTTAGATGATGAAAGTTGTAACCAGTTAGTGGATTAATCAACTGATATGGATTAACTGAGTGGTAGCTGTAGGCAGGTAGTGTGGCTGGAGTAGGTGGGTCACTGGGGGTGTGCCTTTGGTGGTATATATTTTGTGCCTGGTAAGTGGAGCTCTTTCTCTCTCTGTTTCTCTCTCTCTCCCTCTCCTTCCTGTTGTCATGCCCTTCTTTCCTTCGCCATGCCCTTCTGCTATGATGTTCTTCCTCAATTAGAAGGAAGCAATGGAGTCAGCTCTCTATGGACTGAGAGTTCTGAAAACATGAGCCAAAATAAACTTTTCTTCCTTTAAGTTGTTCTTGTCAGGTCTTTTGGTCACAGTGACAGAAATACTAACTAAAACAATAATATAGAAAGATTATATTAAAAGCTGAACTAGACTATCATCAGCAAAAGTTATAATAATCTTACTTAAATATTCCAAAAAAGCACTAAAGGGTAGTACATGGACAATTTGTAGAATAAATACAAAGTAAATATTATATAAGATAAAATTACACACGAATGTCACTGGTGCATCGTAGGTGCTCAATAAATATTTTTGAAAGAAACGTTGATATATTCAAACTTCATCATTAATGTAAAAAATATTCTACATTATTTGCAGCATGGCAGAAGGACAAGATAGCTCTAAGCTCAGAGAAAGATCTTCCTCCTTATTCCTGTTCTACTAATTAAGGCAAGAATTTCCTGGAATTCAGTTCTCTTGAGGCAGGTAATGTTCACAGAATCTTTCCTTGAAATGAAGTCTCTGTGGCCTCGGCTAATTGTAAACATTATTCATTATGAAACTGAGAACTCCACACAGAACTCACCCCCTGTTGAGATCAGTTAGGTGGGCTGGAGTTTTGTTCTTCTTTTTGTTAATGAAATATCAAACTGGCTGCTCAGCATTTCCAGTTGTATTACAGTGATAGCATTACCATTAGTCATTACTGGTGATATGGACGAGGAGGCAAACAAAGGCTGACTTCAGTGGAGGAGAGGAAAAATCTCAACCAACAAAAGGGGTGCTCAGTCACTTCCTCCGCAGCTCCTTGCAAGGCTGGTGGGAAACGGGTGGTGTGGAAGCACAGCCACATTCTGCTTCTCCTGCGAGAGGAGAGGCAATGATTATTGTGTTAGCCAGGCCACAGAATTGCCCAAGCAAATCTTATCCAGCTGTCACGGAATTGTTCTCAAGAGGGAAGAGGAATGATATCCTTTTGTTTTTTTCTATTTTGATTCCCTTTTCTACCAGTTCAAAGATACTCACGTACAACCCAAGGTCAAAAAACATGAGAACTCCTTCTAGCATTGAGTGGCTGCTGGCTCTAGGTAGGGTACTATCATTTTAATATTGGTTAGTGTATCATGACTAGCAAAATGTAGACATCCTCAGAACAACTGTAAGATTAGATGTCCAGCTTTCGTTCTGTTACTCAAACCACAAGGCCAAACATATCTTGTAGTTTGGTCCTCTTCCAAAATAAGGGCATTGATCTACTCTTGGGGTAATGGCTTCCCACCCATGCCTACCTGCAAATCACACACCCACGCATACACACACCACAGACACACATAAACACAGTTTGTCTAGTCCTTTTACTGGGAAATATAAACACCATTGGGACATGGTTCTTGGCAAAGAGGATGAAGTTCCTCTGATCACATCTATAGCTCCTCTACCTTGCCTCAGTGGTCATATTTCATGCCTAACTTGAGACCATCCACACTTACCCATGTTATCTGTCAGTAATTGACCATTGCCATGGTAGAACAGTAGCCTCCTGCTCTTTACATGCCTAACTCAATGTGTATCTAATTATCTAAAAATCTTATCCGGAGGGCAGCGCTGGGAAGACAAGGAGATTGGTGGGAAGTAATCGCTGACAGTGTTTTCCTACCTTCCTACAGCATTGTCCCGGCAGCCAAATCTGTCTGGTCCCTTAAGTCTTGACTGATTCCTCATGAGCTGCTGTCCACCCTAGCTCTGTACATCCCTGTGGCCTCAACCATTGCCACCTCTCCAGTTCCCATCCAGGAAACAGGCACCACTGGAGTGGTTGGGGTTCAGAGAGTTCCAGACACAGTCTGGCAGGGGAGAGGGAGACTGAGTCCAGGAAATGTGTTCCTGAGAGGGCTCTCTGGCCCAGGAGGTTAATCACTAAGTTAACCAGGTCTATGTTCACCAGGTAGCTATGGTGCTTAAAGTAGGAGGTTTCTTGTGTGTTTTATTGAGATTGTGTCTACAAGGGTGTTCTGTAATACCCACTTAAATAATTTTTCCAAGATTAAACTATTGCAGCTCTGCATTATAACTTTGAACATTTGGATCATAGCCAAAATAGCTTCCTGAAGAAAAATTTGACGCTGTGTATAGGAAGTTCTTTTGGCAGGAGGGATGACCTGCTAACCCAGCAAAAGGCCCATGCAAACCATCTGGAATTCCATAATAGGGTGTAAGCAGCACCTCTATCTCAGCTGACTTCTATATAAACTGGTTCCTAAGAAACACATAGACTGATTCAGCAGAGGTGTGGGAATGCAACAATCTGCAATTTCTTTTAAAGTTTTCCAGATCATTCTAATGCACAGCTAAATTAGGAGCCTCTCATCCAGGTCAACCTTCTCATTTCTCAGACAGATACTGAGGCTCCAAAAGATCAAGTCCCACATTTTCTAAACAACAGTGTTCTTCTTACTGTCCCATATACCTTCCAGAGATTCTTTGGAAATGCCTTCAGGGACACTATGAAAATTAGCATAATTACAGGTATGTGCCACTGAACAAAGGAGATATTCTGAAAAGTGAGTGGTTAGCCAATCTTGTCTTTGTAGGAACATAAGTGGAGTGTACTTATACACACAGATGGGGCAGGTCAATCACTCCATGTGGCCCTCGATGCGAGCAAGAGATGCTGTGAACTTGAGATCTAAGAGGCTCTTGCCAGAGTACTCAGGCATACCGTTTTAAAATACACATTTTTTATTACTAGTACTCTAAAATAATAATTTAAAAGTTTAGTATAGTAAATACATAAATAGAAACATTGCTGTTCATTATCAAGTTTTATGTTCTGTGCTTATATGTGCAGCAGACTTGTTTACCCCAGCATGACCTCAAACACACAAGGAATGTGCTGTGGTGAGATGTTATGATGGCCACGACAGCATTCTGTGCTAGGAATCTTTTAACTCCATTACAGTCCTTGGGGATTTTTTGGGATCACCTTCATACAGCTGGTCTGCCATTGACCAAAATGTCATTGCAACACAGTACTATCAAATAATTGCCGTTTTGTAACAACACTGCAGGGATCAACATAGAAAGGCAAGTAATTTCTTAGTGCTATTATGAAACATATTCTGACTCCATGGGGCCCTGGACAGAGCCCTGTGGACTATACTTTGAGAACTTTGAAGCAGACAATCAGTTTTCTTGCTGTTTTCCCATATTTTAATAAGGACAGTCATGGCAAGCAAATATAAACATGCTTCATTTTAGTAAGTGCAAATCAATAAGCTTCATTTCGTCGAGCAAAATTGAATGTGAGCATGCTTTATGTTGGCATGAAATATATGAAAGGCCATTTGAGTTATTTTCTCTACGATCATCAATCATTTATTGTGCTCCTACATGGTCTAGATTATTTGTGCTGAGAGAGAAATGGCACCTTCATTGGGCAGAGTCTTGGTCTTGGTCAGCAGCATTCCTTCATTTGCCTCATCCTCTCTGCCAGCACGGATGTGAGGAGTCCCCCCATTATCTGTCTTTCCCATTCTAATTATCATTAGTTCAGACATCAGTCTTTCTTACTTTACAATACACTTGTTGAGGCCAGAGTCCATGTTTATTTATTTTGCACCCTGGGTGCCTACTTGAGTATTTGCTACACTTTTTGGTGTTCAATCAGTTAAACTGATATTGGATGTAGCAAGGAAGAAGATAATGCCGTTTGGAAACAGGGACACATATCATAAAGCCGTGGATGTTCTATGCACAAGTCATCCGCAGGGCAAAGCACACAGATTGGTTGGCTAGAATAGAGTCTATGAAAAGTGTTTCTGCAATCGTCAGGCAATTATTTACAGTGATTGTATGCCCTAGCAATTTCAGAGGCCAGAGTGATGAGGCTCTGTGCCTATAGATCTCTTGTATTCCATATTTATTTTGTCCCGGGTTCTTAAAATTCTCTAATTCAATGTAATATTCTGATTCAATGTGAAAAAGATCTCCCGGAGATCTAAACTTGAGTGTTTTGTGATGAGTGGATTAATGCTTTAAGATTATCAAAATTGAATTTTGGACTTGGGAACATATTTGCTGAATTTGCACATGGCATAAATTGAATGAGATTGCCATGTAATGAAATTACTGAAGCTTTCTTAATTTTAGAAAAATACGTGATCTACCAGAGAGTTATGCGTTACTCCTTCTTTCTTGTCATCAGCATTTCTGAAGTTTTTTGTGCTAGATTCTGTGCCATGCTGCACACGGAGCTCAGAGGTGGGCTCACTGTTTTCAAGCTGAGGATCCCTATAGACGTCAATTTGGTAAGCTGCAGAGAGTAATCTTAGATAGAGTGGAATTGAATAAAAAATAAGAAAATGTCTTATTTTTATTAAGGTTTGATTTTGGTGAAATAGACAAGCAGCTGGATATGAATGTTTATACTAGTTATGACATGACTTTTACGCTGGGTTGGTTCAGAAAAGGTCTAGCTAACTGACAGAGAAAATGTATAATATCCTAGATATCCCATTGAAACAAAAGTTACGTTAACCCCAAATTTATTTATTTGCATTTAACCTAGGTGGGCACTTTACCACTAAGCTACATCCCCAGCCTTTTATTTATTTATTTTTTTTAGAGAGAGGGTCTCATTAAGTTGTTGAGGCTGGCCTCAAACTTGCAATCTTCTTGCCTCTGCCTTCCAAGTTGCTGGGATTACAGGCATGTGCCACCATGCACAATCATGTTTTGAAAAGTTAGAAACTTGCCATTAGAAAAGTTTGAAACAAATTCCAGGGAAATGGGAGGCAAAAAAAAGTAGGTGTAAAAGAATGAAAAATACATGGGTCATTTGCATTTCCAGACTCAGTGAGGTACCATATCTGTCTGGAAACTTAGATAAATTATTTGATTTTAGGTTACTTACTTTTGTTTTCTTGGCCAAAGAGAGAATTACAGGGAAACTTACTCAGTAACCAGATTTTACATAAACCTCTGTTACCAATATTAACCTACTTTCATTAATTCCTGAGAAACTGCACCACTAACAGAAGGAAGATCTTTTATCTTTATTTTCTCTATTCCTGTATTTTTTGGTACAAAAATAAGGATCTTTATATTTTTAAAAATACAGCAATAGAACTGTTATCTACAACAATATGATCAAAGAATTGATTTCAATGCTATTGGAATTAATGAGACCTATATAAAGGGTTGGATAAAACATGAAAATTCAAACAACTTTTAATAATACAGAAGAAAATAGAAACATAATAGATATAGAATTGCAACAAAATATATAAAATGCCTAGGACTTCCTGTAATAGAAATAGAAACATATTAGATTTATAATTGCAATAAAATGCTTAAAATACCTAGGATTACCTGTAATAAGAAATGCACATGCACAAACCCCTTAAAACTGCTAAAAGACACAAAAACTTGAATAAATGTTCCCCAAGGGTAAATTAGAGTGCTGTAAATAAAGCCACTCTTGCCAAACTAATCAAAGAAGTCAATAAAAAACTCAAGGGGATTCATGTGGAGTTTGACAACATTTCCATTGCTCAGCTGAAATAACTGTTTTTGTAGAGACATTTTTTTTTTCAGTATTGGGAATTGAACATTCTATCACTGAGCTACACCCCCAGCTCTTTTATTTTTTTATTTTTTGCTTTGAGGCAGGGTCTTGCTAATTTGCCCAGTCTGGCCTCGAACTTGTGGTCCTTTTGCCTTAGCCTCCCGAGCAGCTGGGATTGTAGACATGCACCAACGTGCCTGGCCTGTGCTGTTCCTTTTGTCCTTTATATAGTGAATAAATGTACCATATCTCTTTCCTCAGTTCCTTTATATTTTTTAATGTCAATACGTATTCTGTTTTGGTAATTTTTGGATACTAATTAATCAACAGGTTTTGTGAAATATCTTTTCCACAAAAGAGAATTAAAGGTTCTCAAGCTAAGAGAATTAATAAATGCTCAAGATTTACATGCTATTGATCAAGCAAATTAATCTGTCTGTTCTAAGCAGTATTTTAAGTGAATGGGATATTTATTACCTTAGTACCTCAAATATTTGATTTGAAGCTTAGGGCAATAGAAATCCTACCGCAACAGGGAAATATTCCATTCTTTCCACAAACATTTTTTAGTACCAATTGTGTATCAAACCACATTGCAAGAGATTGGATTCTCTTGTAATAATTTTCTTGGGAGTTAAATGAAAATTCTTGTTGCATTTTCTACAGTTTTTTTTTCCCTAATGCTCTAGTAGGCTTGAAGAACTGCATTTGTCTTTTGTAGGAGAATATGGCTTTAGATGTGGAGTATCTTAACCTCAGTCCCACCAAAATGCCATTTAGACATAAGTAACTCTTGTATCCTTCCTGGTTCGGTGAACGATTTCTGTAATAAATTTCACAGTTCAGGGATTATGCCTTAGAAATGATTCATTATGAAAAGAGTGCATACAAATGCATAGCCTTTTGGAGAAGGTAGGGGGAAGCTGGGACCAGTGGGGTTTGTGGACGTGGTGGTAGACACTGTAACAAAGATCTAGTTCTAAAAGAGGCATGCTGAAAGAGGAGATGCATGATATACTGTGGTGACGATATGCTCTGTTTAATAATTGCTTCACATGTTCAGCATGTTAGCCTGCTGAAAAAAATACATTATTACTAAAATGAAGTATTCGTCTAATTTGTAGAGGAGATCCAGCCAGACCATTTCCTTCAGCAGGGAAGAGAAACAACAACCATGTTCAATTGTCATCTTTGAAGTACTAGAGTATTAAATGTTTTAAAAATCAAAAGGAAATTTTCCCTCAAGAATAAGAGCCTAGCCTAGAAATGTTTGTGGATCTCTTCAGAGTGGGACTAAATCTTGCCATCCCACCTCCTCCGGACCTTTATCACCATGTACATTAAGTGTACCTCAAAATCATATGTGCTTTTTCTTTTCTCCTTCCAATTAACGCTCTTTACCTTACAATCATTGAAGGGCTTTTGGACAACTGCATTATTTTTCTTGCTTTCATAACCAATTCCTCCAGCAAGATATAAATATTTAACACCTGAGGCAGGGGGAATATCTGGACTTATAGAGTGCCAATTTCCACTGTGTAAATATTCCCACCATAGCCAGTTTCCAGCTACCTTCACGAAGTCACCAGCAGCAGAGTTGGCAAGAGATGCACACAGTCAGCTGTGGGAACAGCTCTGCCGCAGAGCAGGCTGCAGGAATTCCAGTCCATCTTTCGCCACTTATGTACTTTAGTAGCACACCCAGGACTTCTAAATAGGGAAGGCCAGGACCAACCCAATTAGAAGGGGAGTCTGCACAGTATATGCGTCACTGCTTCTTTTGGACTGCATGTGTTTTTGAGTGATTTAGGAGGCATGGGAGTTGTGGAAGAGGTAAGACTGGCCAAAGCCCCCTTTCCATGCCATTCACTCACCCTCACCATGGTCACTCATGGACTTGCTCTAGTTTAGCTCTGTTCCCACTGTTTGAATCATCTTTGCAATCTTTCCAACATCTTCCTGAGCATTATGGTTTGAGATCTTTGAATCTGATTCTTTCCCTAGCCTTGCTTCCTATTTGCCCCCAGTCATTAAATGCTGCCCACAGCAGGTCTGCAGTAGTTTCCATATCCCATTTCTTTCTGTTTTTTTTTTTTTTAAGAGAGAGGGACAGAGAGACAGAATCTATTTATTTATTTTATTCATAAATTTATTTGTTGAACAAACAAGCTTCTAATGAAATAATATAATATATATATAAATTCTGAAAATTAGATTTACCCCCAAGAGCCCCCCCCAATTACCCACCGTTATCCCTCCCCCTCCCTCCTTCCCAGTACATCTCTACAAATGCCTTAGGTTATATGATATTACACTTTATCCGGATTTAAAACATGAATCCATTTTATTTAGTTTTTCATGTGGCTTTTGTTGCTCCAACACTTCCGTTGTGTACTTGGTGCTGGGGTTTGAACCCATGGACCAGCACACGCAAGGCAAGCACTGTAACTGCTGAGCACCACTCCAGCCCCTCTTTCTATGTTCTTACTTACAATATTGATGGATTCCTACTTGCCTCTTGTCTGAAAATAACCTCATAATTGATTCTTCCCTGCTCATCAGTACAACTTTAAAACGGCTTTCTTTGTAAACTTTCTAATCATTTCACCAGGCTGTCAGAAACTGTTCGTAGTTTCCCACCACCTATCAGAAAAGCCAATAAGGCTTTCCAGGGTGACTACCTAACATGTCAGCTTTTTCTTCCCCATAGTAGCCACTTTTATGCAGCTGTATGCCTGTTATCTACTTGATAATATTTTTTTAAAGAAAGAAAGATAATCAGTAATCAATTTTATCCAATTTATTAATCAAATTTATTTATTTTTCATCTGGTTTTAGCTTCTCTGGCACTTAGTAGTATATGTGGTGCTGGGGTTCAAACCTGCATCCTCACGCTTGCCAGGCAAGCACTCAAACCACTGAGCAAGCACACCAACCTGATGATAAACATTTTTAATGAATAACAAGGCTTAAACTTCATGACAATCCACCCTGCCCAAAATAAATGCTATATCCCTGCCCCATGTACACACCTTTCACTATATGGCTTCCTCTCAAGTCCTCACTCCTGTACAGTTGGAATCTTTCCTTACAGACAGTAAAAACAGAAATGAGATAATATTTCCCAAAATCAGAAGTAAAAGAGAAATCACTGTGATGTGCATCTTAAACCAGAAAGCAGAAACTGAGAGAGGCCCAGACTGGAAATAATGTCAAGGACCAATAAAGAGCAATGATAAGCAACTCCCAAAAAATGCTCTTGAACCAGGGCCATCAAATTTCTCCATGTCACAATGACTGCAAACCTTCCAAAGCTGGCTACCCACTATGAGCCCTAACATCTGACTACCTCAGCTGGGAAGATTTAGCATCAGATTTTTAAAGGAGTCTCATTTTGTACTTAGGACTCATGCAGAACTGGTTTAGCTGGTATATTAGAAAACCCAGAAAGTGCTTTGAGATAAAGCAAAACTTAAATGTACGACTCATGAGAAGATCCTTCTCAATTTGCTTGAATTTGAAATGGGAAATTCAAAGATTTACAAAGGTTTAACATAGATTTTTAAAATGGGAAACCTCTGGGCTTGATTTTGTAGTGATCTGCTTTCTCTTACTCTTCCTTATAGTTTTTGCTACATTTTACACAATTGAAATAAGATTGTTTCCAAGGCTTTAGAATACAAAAGAATGAAGTTTTTAAAATTATCCATAATTCCACCATATATTAGTCCATTAATATTTCAATATATTTCCTTCTAATATCTTTACTAAGTATGTTTTCTCTACATGTTAGATGTATGTTTCTTTTTTTTTTTAAAGAGAGAAGGAAAGTGAGAGAGAGAGGGAGACACAGAATCAATTTTTATTGAGTTTCTCACATGACTTTTGTTGCTCTGACACTTAGTTGTGTACGTGGGTACTGGGGTTTGAACCCGTGTACTTGTGTATGCCAGGCAAGTGCCGTAACTGCCAAGCCACCGCTCCAGCCCAGATGTATATTTCTTGTAGCCTATAACATCACAACTTGATATATCAAAAAGGAATAAAAGTGAATTATTAAAATGATACCTATATTCCTAATATTTTTCCTTTGGCTTGTAACTTTTGACTTTGCATTTTTTGCTAACCTTTTGAAACAGGGTCAGATGTTTTCCTTCTTTTTTTTTAAGTAAGAGAGAGAGAGAATCAACTTTATTTTTTCATGTGGCCTTTGCTTATCTGACACATAGTTGCGTATGTGGAACAGAAGTTCAAACCCCGGTCCTCACATACCAGGCAAGTGCTCCAACCACTGAGCCGCCGCTCCAGCCCTGCTAGATATTTTCTTGAGAATGGACCCACTGTTTGGAGTTTTGTAACATCCTCCCTACATAAACTCATAGGATCCTCAGTAATTTTGTCCTTCACTTTTGTTACAGTAAAACAAAGCAATCCCGATTAAGAACAAAAGTGCTCACAATGACTGTCCAATCTTTTACAGTTGCCTCCTCATTCTTAATTCAATAGCAATAACTTTTTTTTTTAGGACCCACCTTTGTCAACTTTTTCCTAAAGCTTTCAAGTTACTTTCAGAGAAACAAAAATGCTTTTTGTACTCACATTTCATCCTTTTTATGTAATATAATTGTAGCCAAAATACTCTGTGACTAGCAAAACTGGCTCTTGGTCTTCATACATCAGTGACAGCAGCAGGCGGAAGTCATGGGCTCCCCAGCAAATTGGACATTGGGGATTGAAAGCTAGTCAGTAGGTGGAGGCTATTTAGAAAGCTTCTACTGTATAGCCCTATGGTGAACTTCATTGTTCACAGAGCAGTTATTTTCTTTACTTTCTTAGGCTGAATTCCCAGAGGTAGAATTGGTGGTTCAAAAGGTAAAGGTATTTGTGAAATTCTTAATCAGTTTGTGCTTCCATGAGAAGAACTGGCAATGCCACTCTCATCCTGCTCTTATAGCCATTGAAATTGTTTTCAATTTTCACCAACTGAAGAAGCAAATATATAGTGCTCTGTGTTAATTCACCTAAATATGATATTATATAAGGTGATAGTTCTCAACTCTGCATGCATATCCACTTCACCTGGGAAGCTTCTTTAAGTCTATGTATGTTATAATTTTAATTGTGAAGTATACTACATTGTTATAAAATAACATAATGATTGATTTTCTTGTTTTATAATCTATTATAAAATATTAGTAAATAAATTATATTGATTTATGCCAACAAAGAAAAGAATTGGGAGTAGGGGTAGGAAGAAGGGAAAACAGGAGGAAGGAAGGGAGGGCATCCCAACAATAGCATAGTCAATAAGGATTGGAAGAAGTGATATTGGAAATTAAGTAAAATCTTAACGGCCTTGTGCAAAACCACAGCACATGTCTGCAACATTAGCATATGTTCCTAGCCACTATCACTTTCAAGAATTCATCACAAATTTTTAAACATTTTAGAGAATGCATTAAGCAAATATATGTATTTCCTAGGTTAGAAAGACAAATCTGAAAGGATATTGTTTAAATTTTAGTATTTTTTAACAAATGAATTATGCATTACATTTTTTCCAAAGCATTTTAAACAAAATAAATATATAAATAAGTACTGTAATCAGTTACTTACAAGTCTCCAAATAAGATGCATCCCATCCAGGGACAGAATTAGCAATTTCCTATCTCCATAGCAGATGACTTTAGAGGAATAGAATTTATTATTTAAATTAGCCAACACTAAAAAGAATGCCAACATGCATCCCTTTATATTAAAGCCATTTCTTCCTGAGGATAGTTGGGGGCTGGAGTGGTGTCTCAGCAGTTAGAGTGCTTGCCTGTCATGTGTGAGGAACTGGGTTCAAACCCCAATACCACATACACAGTCGAGTATTGGAGAAACAAAGGCCAGTTGAAAAAAAAATAAAATTGATTCTCTCTCTTCCTTTCTCCCTCTCTCTCTCTCTTAAAAAAAATGAGGACAGTGTAATACCTGTGGTGGCAATATAACTCAGTACCTTGAACAATTATCCCCAAAACATCTAGGCTGTATGGCTAGCTCACCTATATATGTCCCTGCAGGGGGGGAAAATCTATCACCAAATGTAATTAGTAAAAGTCAAGTGGAAATATGGAAACTGGCGTGCTGTGAAGGCAAGCCAGAATGAAAAGGCAACACCCTGTGCTGGGAGCATACTGTGGGTGGGGGAGCAAGACTCACAGAAGTTCTGCCCTGCAGCCTGCTTTCCAGCAGGGAAGGACAGTCAATGCGTAATACAGAAAGTGGGTTAATGTTTTGATGAAAAGTGTTACAGAACAGAATAACAACTGAGCACAGCTGGCTTCTGAAGCGACAGACAGTGGAGGTGGAAGGACTTGCAATTAGCCATAGCCTGGTCTGGTCAAAGCGTTGTCCTTTGGGAATGAGAATCACCTGATTTTGATTTCTTACTAACTGTGTGCATTTGGTAAGCTGAATTTCTCTGAGCCTCGTTTTCCCTATCTGTATGAAGACAACAATCCTTTGAAGCTATTGTAAGATAAGTAAATAACACACAAGGTCTGGCAAATGACTGAATGGACTCCAGTCTTGAAAAAAAAAATGGGTCACATAGTGAGGATATTTCATGAGCTGTGTTAAGATATACGTGTCTTATTTTATGGGTAATGGGAAACCATCAGAAGTTTTACACAAAGAAGAAGCATATTTGTATGTTTCAGAATGTTGATGTTGGCCAGAAGTGGAGGCTAGGTTTTTATAACTAACTGAGGAGACCTCTTATATTAGTGTAATAAATTCAGTTAAGCCTGGTAAAGATCAAACAGGTAGGTTTAATAACTGGCAATTAAAATATGTTTTTCAGACTTCGTCTTGACATTTAGTCAGTTTCCAAAATATAGACAGAAAAAAAATAAAAATAAATGATTTTTTTCTTAATCATTTCTGCTGATGTTTTGACCCAATTTCCTACAGTTTGACTTTAGGTCATCTTTGGATTTACTGTCTGAGGGATGTATATTCCAAATACTGGTTGTAAGAGCTCCCAGGAATAGGGAAGCAGGGGAGAGGGGAAAAATTAACTGATAAACAGGTGTCAGACAGTCTGGGAAAAGTAACGTGAAACCTTTTTATTTTGTCGCCTAACAGACATCAGTCTAAAAAGTATTTCTCGGCTGTTGATTTTGAAAAATGCTTCCAATGCCTAGCTTAGAGCTGATAGATAACCAAGATGGATAAGGAAGTTATGGTTTCCTTTAACTAGCTGCATGGTCAGGGTGACCTTCTTCACAGCAAAGAGAGGGTTGGAGAGTTGGAGGACTTGGCAGCACAAATCCATCATTGCTCATGGAAAAGCTTCAGGGTGCCTGTACATTAAGTTTTACCTAGGCAAGGAGAAAGGGCTTTTAAAATTTTTATTATTTTTGAATTGATAATACATTTCTATGTTTTAAAATTCAAAATATACAAAAGAATATAGAGTGAAAAAGTCTTCCACCTATACCATCCCTCATACAACTTCTCCGAAGGCAATGTTTTATTTATCCTTGCAGAAATCTTTTCTGTATATGCAAGCAGAGATACACACTTTTCCCTTTTTAATACAAACAGTAGCAAACTAACTATACTTCTCTGTATCTTGAGAGTTTTTATTATTGTTGGGTTTTGTTTTCAGTTGTTATTTTACTTAAAAACATATTTTAGAGGGGCTAGAGTGGTAGCTCAGTAGTTCGAGCACTTGCCTGGCATGAGCAAGGACCCAGGTTCAAACCCCAGCTCCACATGCACAACTAAGTGTTGGAGAAACAAAGGCCAGATGAAAAACTAAATAAAATTGATTCTCTCTTTCTCTCTCACTCTCTTCCTTTCTTTCTCTTAAAAAAATACATATAGAGATTATTCACAGGTATTTATTCTAAAGAAGTTTCTTTCCATCAAAGGTGACTCTGCTCCCTCCTAGATCAGTGGTTCCCAACAAGGAACAAGTTTGTCCCCAGGAGACATTTGACAATGTCTGGAGATTTTTTTTTTGTTTTGATTGTCACAGCTGGAGGTGAGGGTGCTACTGGAAGTGAGTAGAGTCTGGGGATGCTCCTGACATCTTCCAGTGGACATCATCCTCTAATTTCCCTCTTGACAAAGAACTATTGGGTCCAAAATGTCAGTAGTGCCAAGGTGAGAAACTATCCTAGATAGATGTCTACTTTGTCTTGATCACATTAAATTCAGTTTATGAAGCTTAGGATTCTCCAGTCTAACTTATGTGCTAGATAACATGAAGAGCCCACTTCCATAGTCTTTTGGGGGATGTTTTATTTGCCTTTTTTGTTTTTGCTTTTTTCCTTGCTTTTTCTTTTGCAACACCTCAATTCTATGTAATGATTTTCAGGAAGCATGAGCCCCTCAAAGACATGACTGCATCTGTCTTATTTATATTTGTATCCTGAATGTCTGGCACAAAGAAGGCACTCAGCTGATTAAACGAATGAATGGTTGTTAATAGTATTTCCTAGTTGTTTCAGCATGACTTAAGATATTATTTTATTTTTAATCAAAGATCATTCTTTTTTACCCTTACTTGTTTTATCCTTCTTTTTATTTCAAATATCCATTTTTCTTGAGACTTACATAGGCGATTTTTTCTATCTCACAGAGAAGTTGTGCCAGGAAATATCAATTGAATTAGAAATATTGACCTTCTCCCTGATTGGAATGTCTCTAAAGTGTAGTTTATTGCCACAATATTAAGGCACTTCATTATATGCTATCTTGCTCATTTATAGCTTCTGATTGAATTTGTCTTAACTCCTTGATTAGATTGAAATCTCATAAAGGGCAAAAAGCAAAACTTTGATGTACTTGTGACACCTGACTTAGTGTCTCAGACTGTAAAGCAGAAGAGTGACAGATCTGCTAATTCCCTCTCTCTCAATCACAACTCACCAGTCAAACCCTAAGATCCTGACCCCAGGGAGTGGGGGACCAAAATTATTTCTTTTACCAAACAGAGCACCCCAGATTGTCTTAGACACAAACAGCAGAAGAGCAGCGTAGCAACAGAATAAACTGGAAGGCCTGAAGAATCTATTTCATAACTTTGCTTTTTCTGAGTCTTTTGTGTTCCCTAGGAGCACAGCAACCCCAATGGACCAGCTCCATGTATAGCTCCTTTTTCACATCTCTTTCCATCTCACAAATGTTCCAGCAGACAGTTTGCCATCGTTCGACATGATTAAAGACCCAAGCGTGGGAACCAGAGGAGAGAATCCTCACTGGTGCTTGACATGAGCTAAAAACAGAAATCATTAATAAGCTTTCAGTCTGCTCCTGGGCTAGCAGGATGCTCACCTCTGCAGTGGAAAGGTGCCTTTGCCAGAGGTAGAGCAGCTGGGACAGAGGCTTGATTTTAACAAGAACCTGGACAGTTGGGGAATTGGGGGTGAACAGACGGTCAGGGCAAAAAAGCAGCAGAATCAGTGAGGTCAGGAAGGCACAAGCAAGGACAAAAACACTTGTTTGCAAGGCTGAGTGGTGTGTGACTGGTGCTAAATATATCCTACGAAAATTGGGATGCAGAGCATCTTTGATCGTATCTAACATAAGATTTTAAAATGCAAATGCTTAGCTTACTTCTATTAGCTTGTTATTTAACCATCATTCAGTCTTGAGATCCTGCTGCCTGCTCTTTGCAATTAAAATAAGCTTGCAGTTGAAGTCCTTCTGAGGATGAGTTGCAAAAGAAGAAAACATTCAGATTTGAATATCTGTCAGGCAAACCAAGTAGATGAAAAGAGCCAGCTTGATTAGAGAAGGTAAAAATAACAAAACTTAAATGGTTTAGATATCTCCTCTCAAGAAGAATTCAAATTAAAAAGAAAATTTACTCTAGGAATTTTTTTTTTAAAGAGAGAGGGACACAGAGAGAGAATCAATTTTATTTAGTTTTTCATGTGTCTTTCATTGCTCCAATACTTCATTGTGTACGTGGTGCTGGGATTCGAACCTGCGTCCTCACACATGCCAGGCAAGTGCCGCATTCGCCAAGCAACCTCTCCAACCCTACTTTCGGAATTTTTAACACCAACTTCATATCTACCTGTGAATTACTTCCCTAGGTAGGAAAATAAAGGGCTTAATTTCTCAAGGTTACTAAAATCAGAATCTTTTTGATTTTGCTGAATAAGGTCCCAAATCTCTACATGTCTCCCCTGATATAAACAGAATAAGCTCATTCCTGTGTTAATTTTCAAGTTAGCTATCACTTCTTCAAATGATAGCCTTTAAACTGAGGCATGGGAAAACACATAGTAAACTTATTTAAATGTTGAACCATTGAACATGAACTACATAAAAAGTATCGCATAGCTCCTGCCTTCATAGGTAAACTATACCAAAATAAATATTTTTTAAAATAATAATTCATTTACCTTTTATAGTCTAAGCACCCTGTGAGAGGTTTAGCATATACTATTTCACTTAAGCTGTATCATATCACTTTAAAGCAGATAAATTCCATTTTATGATGCCTAGAGAAAAGGTATTAAAATGATCTGCAAGCATGTGTATATGCACTAGTAAGTGTGTTCCTAGAGAGAAGGTCCTTAGTTTTCTTCAGCTTCTCAAAAGAGTTCAGAGCCCTCAAAAATGTCCAAATCAGATTAATGAGTTTGAAGAGAAGGAACGTCTGTACCACTTAATTGACCTCTATTAGCTTGAATTGATTACCTGGTTTAAAGGCTGTGCATTCTCCATAGCTGAGTTCTCTCTGGCTTCCCTCATTTGATGATGGTTTTTGCCCACATCACTGGGTTTGCTCCACAAAAAAATCTCTTTCCACTGTGTCAAATTGGTTGACCACATGAACTGAGGAACCACATGGTCTGGGTTTAGATCTGGTTTGTATGGCTTAACATTCATGTAACCTTGACCTTGACTCAAGATCTGCAAAGTAGAGCTCAGAGCAGGACCGTCTACTGCAGTTGTTCTGAAGAATGAATTCCACACAGAACAGTGTGTGGAGTATAGGAAGTAACAAATAAGATCTTACTGCTCCAAATGACAGAAACTGTCTGTTCAAATTGTATTTGACTACAGATAGATTATTAGAAGGCTTTGTGCTTCCCAAAGACTTATTTTAACTTCCTGTTTTTTATCCAGTTCTACTGATGTGGATTCCAAGGAGGATTAAATCAGGTCACACTTTTATTTTTCCAGAAAGTGTTGAGGAAAAGAAGAAACAGGGAGAAAGAATACAGCACATTTGTTATGATTTTTTTGTTCAATCAACAATTCTAATTGAAAGCAGACATGCCACTGTTAGTGACTAGACAGACAGCCTCTTTCAGTCCTTCGGATTTTGCTTTAGCCAGTTTGAAGGATGGAATCCATTTTCAGCTAATGTCTTGGGAAGGTGCATTTGGCATTTAGTGCTGTTAATGCCAGGGTGTGACCTTCCTAAGGAAAGACTGTGCGCATTTCTTGGGACAGGATCATCACTCCTTAAAGTCATGCATTGGCAAGATCTGCTGGGCTGGAATACCAGGGCTGAAGGGAAGATTTCCGGTTAAAGAGAGCAGAAGACCGATTGAACAGGATGCCAGATGATCTTTTGTCTTCGCCCTTCTCTTGAGGCTTCGTAGTCTCTCATCTCTTGCCTCATTCTTTTCCAAAGGGACTTTTCATCAGTCATCTGAAGGCTAAAATCTGCTGTCTGATGGCTGGAGATGAAGGTGCTCACTAAGGCCCCTGGAACACTGCCCCAAGCGTGATGCCATCCTAGAGACTGCTAGAACAATTGTGCCCTTGTTCCAGCAATGCAGCAGTCCTGTGGTGGGCAATGATAATTGCTGCCCACAGAATTATCACCCTGACCTGCAATACATCAGCATCCTGCTGGAAAGACTACTGAAACACTCTCCGTTCTCTATACCCACTGCTCTTCCTACCAGCAGCACTGCTTTGAAGAAAGTGACTGAGATTCCCTGCTCCCTGTCTTATTAAGCATGGGTGCCTGTTATAAAACATGCATGTAGCAGATTAGTGAAACTATTTTCAGAATGAGCAATGGCAGTGTCAGTTTCTAACAAACTGGGCTTTGCTTAGAGTGGCCAGTTATGAATAGCATAGCAGTCTATGTTAACGCCAGCTAGGCTGCCCCTGGGCTATGAATCACTTGAAAAAGAAGGCTTCCGCTCCTCTAGAGATATATAATTTTACGTATCTCCATACACATATTCTTTCTTTCTTTCCATCTTCTCTCTGTTGTTACAGATAACAAAAAGGGCCCAGGAATGAGCATTCATTAGAAATCAGTTCAACAGGAATTAGCAGATTATTGAGCCTTGAGTGAGTTGCTTACTCTCTGGGTCTCAGTTCCTTCCCTGTAAAATCTGGGTAATGTTTATCCTGCAGTCTGGCAGCATTGTCAGAGCAAGGCTTTAAATCTTCGCTTACAGTTTAAAGATGGCAACACCAAAGGAATGTGCTACCAAGGACACAGTTCCCTTCATACTTAAGGAAAGATTCTCTTTGAGATACCTGAGCTTCTCTGTGGTTTTTGCCCAATTCAGGAAAGACTTATAAGGCTACATGCAGCCTGAACAGCTGGCCTTCAGCAAGAAACTTGTCACGTGGTCGGTAAGGCTGTTCCTAACCTCTTAGGAATATTGTGTCCACTGACCCTCCCACTCACCTGTTCCTTGACTACAAATTCTTGTCATATTTGGATTTGAGCTCCCGTTCTCTCCAGTATTATGATAACAATTGGTGTAATTGTGATACCAATCATGACAGTCCTGAATAACATCTTCCTTTTTCTGTTTTAATAAAATATCAGAAGAATTTCTTCTTTAATACAGATCAAAGCTTAAATACTGAGCTTTTTAAGACAGTAACACTTTCGCAGTACATACTATGTGCCAAGATACTATTACTTCTAAATGCTAAGCCTCTTCCTCATGAAAATCCATTGAAGCAGTACTGTTATTATTCTCTTAATTATAATTAACAGATGAAACTGGTTCTCTGGGAGATTGCTTACACAAGTGCACAGAGATAGAGCTGGGTAGTGGAACAGATATTTCAATCCAGGGAAGCCGCCCTAAGTCTGTGCTTTTGAGCTAAAGATCAAACTTACGGAGGGACTGGACATAAGGCAGGGAAATATTGTGTCAGCACCCTTAGAGCAAGACCCTCAGACTCACTACACACAGGACTTTCCTAATGTTAATGAGTAAAGCAGTGCACTGGGGCATGGGCCCCTAAAGCGTCCATGCCTATCAAGAGGGATCATCCCTTCTCAATGCTACTTAGTTGTCATCTGGAAATGCAAACTTTACAGTTTTGAAATAGAAACACAAAGGGAGAAATCTGTGTTTTTATATCAGATCACTTCAATTCAGAAGGAAATGAAAGGAAGGGAAAACCATCTAGGACACACACACACACACACACACAAACACACACCTTTTACAGAAGGAACTAATTCAGTCTAGGGACTACTTAGTTACTATATTTCATCATTTATAAGTTACTAAATTTCATCATAATGGACTCTGGTTGATGGTAAAGATATGTACTTCTCACTCTGAACAACCAAGTAATTGCATTTAAAAAAATGTTCTATGTGTCTGACCCATAGTAGACTATAGATTTTAGCTATTTAGTGCAAGAGGGATGGGGACAGTGGGGAGTCATTTTGGAGCTTGGGAGAGTCACTTCAGGACTCATGGAGTTGCTGCAATGATTCCATTCGCAGCTATGTTTAAGACCAATGTTGATTTCTTAGCTACTAATAAATCAAGAAATTTTGAATAAAAGGTGTTAGCCACACAATCTGGATTTTGTTTCTTGATGCTTGAATTGATGGATAATTTAACATCTATTAGCAAAGCCAATGAAAGAAAATGCCCTTTCACAGTTAAACTAACACACTCAGCTGTGTGGGGGAAATGGAAGGAAACACAATGACTGAGAATTTTATGAAGTGTCTTCATCGAAGTCTTTTAACTTTCAGTTGCTGAACTTGGTGCTGTTCTTATTTTATAGTCCTATTTGGCAAACTGGATTTCTGTGCTCCAGCCATATAATAAGGAGACATGTTTACCTTTGACTTTATGAGAACTACCAGCTTTTCATAGCAGGTGTTCAGTGTTCTTGGTTTAAATTGTCTAACCCTGAATTCCAGACACACAGAACTTAATAAATAAAACACTGCCACTTTCTTACTTCCAAAAAAATCACTATTTTATTGTGTTTTCATTAATATCTCATGTGATGGACAAAACTTTCCTTTTAGTTTGGAGTTTAGCATGCCTTTTAATAATGACCATTTTAAAGGAAAACAGAATGAACAACTTTTTATGCACAAAACCCTGCACTGTGTCCTATGAAATAAATAGAAAAAAATCAATAAGCTTCTCCCTGCCTTTCTGGGGTTTTTTAATATTTGTGGAGAAATGGGGCATTTATATAAGTAACAATGGTACAAATACAGTACATGAAAATCATAATTCAAAGAAAAAAGATGATCAACCTGTAGGACTTTTGTAAAAAATCGAATTTACGATTTGAAGGCTTTAAAGAACTTCAGAAAAAAAATAGGGTTCAAGTGGGCCCTTGAAGTACCAGTGGGCTTTTTAGGATGAGAAAGGCCAATACTGAGAGAAGAGGAATGATAAACAAAGAGGCAGAAATGGAGACAGGGCAAGCGCTTGAGGCACAGTAAATGAATGCACCAGAAAAACAGAGTAAGGAAAAGTAGAACAGAATCCTAGAGAAGTGGTTTAAAGGAACAGAAAGCAGTCAAGACCAATGATGGGCCAGGCATGGTGGCACACACCTGTAATACCAGCAGCTTGGGAGGCTGAGGCAAGAGGCTCATAAGCGCAAAGCGAGCCTCAGCAACTTAGTGAGGCTCTAAGCAACTTAGCAAGATGCTGTCTCAAAATAAAAAGTAAAAAGGGCTGGGGATGTGGCTCAGTGGTTAAGCGCCCCTGGGTTCAATCCCTTGTACCAAAATTTAAAAAGAAAAAAAAGAAAAGAAAAAAAATTATGTACTTTCAAAATCTGAGCCCAACCAAATATGACCTTGCCTTATTTTGATGATGCTTTGTAGCCTAAGTTAAGTTTGTAGCATTTGAAGTATTACCCATCACCTGCAAAGAAATAGAATCCCTGAATGTTAGAGTTGGAAAGGTCCTTAGAAATCTTATAATCCATTTTGCCAGTGAGTTAATTTGGGCCCCAGAAAGATTGATTAGCCTGAGGTAACAAAGCCTTTTAGTGATAGGGACAATATTAAAATATAGTCATCCATGAATTTCTGATCTATATCTTTGTCCACATGCCTTACTGTCCAATTATCCTTCCTAAACATGTTTATGTATAAATATAATTTTACTTAAGTACGCACTTGGATTATATCAGATAGGTTTTTAAAAATTCATCATTTTTCTACTTTGGGCACTTCCATCTTCCCTCCCTGTTTCTAGCTCATTGCTGTTTCTTCATTTAATAAATACTTGATATGTCACATCCTAAATATTTTTAGAATCTATATAGTCATTATACAAGTCTCTCTGTGTGTGCATCTACATGCAGATGAAGTGTCCTAGGTTATTGTTTTTACAAAAATGAAAATGTATGCACTCTTTTCTGTACCTTACACTTCTCTTTCAACCCAAGTGACCCAAGTTAGGACCTAATCAGTTACTTATTTTAATAGTTGCTTAGTACTTTATGGTAGGGACAAGTCATGATGCACCTTATCATTCCCCACTCATGGGGATCAGTTTGTTTCTAGTTTTATCTTCCATAAACAGTAATTCAATAAACATACTTATCCCAATCTCCATAAATGCTGATGTTTTTATTTATATTGATAGAGTTTGTATCATTAGTCAAGGACAGATGTATTTTTAGTCCTAAAAACTAACTTGCTTCATTAAGAAACCTGTAGTAATACATATTTACACCTAAAATTATTTTTAAAAAAAACTTCCTTTTCCTAGGCCTCCCAGCTTACTGTTATAACACAGCCTTTTTAAAGTTTTTTCCAAGTATACTTGATATAAAGTAAAATCTCATTGTTAATTTATCTGCATTTATTTGACAAAACTGAATTAGATCATCTTTTTATAAGCTTATTGGTATTTGGCTTTCTTGTCTTCTATATTTTCATATTTCTTATTTTTCTACAACAGATTATGAGGTCTCCTTTTAATTTTTTTTATTTTTTTATTTTATTGAGAAATTGAGTTGTTGTACAAACATAGATGCATACGTAGTAACCACATGACATGCCCCTGATCCTAATCCACAAGCATCCCCACATCAACCGCTCAGTCCCTCAACTCTTCTATATTTCCCCATAACAGATATAAATGTTATATAGATAGATATAGAAAGAGAGAGAGAGAGAAAGAGAGAGAGAGATAATAGTGCATTTTCCAGAATTAAATGATTGCATAAGTATTTTTTGGCTATTTGGCTTCTCGGGGCAGTAAAGAGTAAGCTACAGTATTGATTCCCTGCCCAGATCCCTCCCTATCATCTTTCTTTCACCTCTCCCTCTTCTTTCCCCACCCCTACCCCACATATCTACTGTTCTTCTAGATTATGTGTTGCTTCGATTTTGGTGAGTCTAGTACATGAGTTTGACCATTCACCTAAGCCTGGGTTTTGCTCTAGCCTCCACAAATGAGGGAAAACATTTGACCCTTGAGTCTCTGGGTTTGGCTAATTTAGCTCAGCATAATTTCTCTCATTGCAATCCATTTACCTTCAAATGCTGTGATATCGTTTTTTATAATAACGGAGTAGAAATTCATTATATATATATTCAACAGCTTTTGGATCCATTCATCCAGTGAGAGGCATCTGGGTTGATTCCATAATTTGGCTGTTATAAATTGAGCTGTTATGAACATTAATTTTGCTGTGTCACTGTAATGTGTTGGTTCTAGCTCTTCAGGGAAAATACCCAGAAGAGAGATAGCTTGGTTGTATGGTGGATCAATCCCTAATTTTTTGAGGAATCTTCACACTGCTTTTCAGAGCAGGTATACCAGTCTGCAGTTCTACCAACAGTATACTAGTGTTCCTATCTCCCCCAACCTCTCCAGCATTTGTTACTGTTTGTATTCTTCATTTTTGCCAATCTGACTGGAGTGAGGTGAAATCTTAATGTAGTTTTGATTTGTATTTCTCTGATTACTAGTGACTTAGAACACCTTCTCATGCATTCATTGGCTTGCTCAATTTCCTCCATCAAGAAGTTTGGGTTTAGCTCTCTGGCCCATTTATTGATTGGATTGTGTTTTTGATATTAAGTGTTTTGAGTTCTTTGTAAGTTTTAGATATTAGTCCCCTGTCGGAGGAATCAAGGCCAGGATTCTCTCCCATTCCATAGTTTCTCTCTTGACAATTTTGATCAATTCCTTGTCGGAACAAAAGTTTTTTTTTTAGTTTATTGGCATCCCACATTGATTCTTCACTTTCATTCTTTCACTTTGGGAGTCTTGTTGAGAAAGCCAATGCCTATTCTCATATGCTTGAGTGTTGCTCCTAATTTTTCTTCTAGCAGTTGCATGGTAGTTGGATTAATCCTAGTTCCTTGGTCCATTTTGATTTGATTTTTGTGCATGGTGAGAGATAAGGATTTAATTTCAAATTTCCACAAGTGGCTGTTGAGTTTGTCCAGCACCATTTGTTGAATAGGCTGTCATTCCTCTATGTTAAATTTTGACCCCCTTGTCGAATATCGGATGTTTAAAGATTTGTGGGTTTGTCTCAGAGTATTCTATTATATTCTATTAGTCTTCATGCCCATTGTGATACCAACACCATGCTGTTTTTGTTACTACAGCTATATTGTACAATTTAGATCTGGTATTGCAAAAACCTCCTGCTTCATTCTTCTTGCTTAGTAATATTTTGGCTATTCTGGGTTTCTTGTTATTCCACATGAATTTGTGAATTGCTTTTCCAAAATCTGTAAAGAATGACATTGGTGGGGCTGGAGCAGCTGCTCAGTGGTTGGACCATTTGCCTGGCATGCGCAAGGACCCAGCACCACATACACAACTAAGTGTTGGAAAAACAAAAGCCAAATGAAAAAAAATAAATAAAATGGATTCTTTCTTTCTCTCCATCTCTCCCTCTTGTTTTTTTTTTTTTTTTAAAGAATGATGTTGGTATCTTGATGGGGATTACACTGAATCTATACAGCACTTTTGGCAGAGTGGCCATTTTAATCAGATTAATTCTGCATAACCAAAAACATGGAATGTCTTACCATCTTTCAGGTCTTCTTCAATTTCTTTCTTCAACGTTGGATAACTTTTATTGTAGTGGTATTTTACTTCTCTTGTTAGATTAATTCACAAGTATTTAAGGTTATTGTCTATGGGATAAATTTCCTGATTTCTTCTGCCTTATTATTGTTAGTGTATAGGAAAACTATTGATTTATAGGTGTTGATCTTGTAGCCTGCCAATTTGTTAAATCTGTTTATATGCTCAAGCAGTTTTCGGTGGAGTTTTGGGTCTTCCAGATACAGGATCATGTCATCAACAAAAAGGGATAATTTGACTCTTCTCTTCCTGTTCTTATCTTTTTGATTTCCTTCTCTTGTCTGATTGCTCTGGCTAAAGTCATGAGGACTACACTGAATAAAAGTGGTGAGAGCCTAAATAGCCCAATAACAGGCACTGAAATCCATATAGTAATTAAAAGCCTTCCAAAGAAGAAAAACCAAGGAACTGAAGGATTCCCTGCTGAGTTTTACCACACCTACAGGAGTAGCTAACACCTCTCCTTATTAAGCTATTCCAAGAAATTAAAAAGGAGGGAGCTCTCCCAAACACTTTTTATGAGGCAACCATAACCCTGACACCAAAACCCAACCAAGACACATTAAAAAAAGAAAAACTACAGACCATTATCCCTGATGAGCATGGACACAAAAATCCTTAATAAAGTTCTAGCAAACTGCATTCAAAAACACATTAAGAAGATAATTCATCACAATCAAGTGGGTTTCATTCTAGGGATGCAAGGCTGGTTCAACATATGCAAATCAATAAATGTGATTCATCACTTAAACAGAATTAATGACCAAAACCAAAACATCATCTCAGTTGATGCAGAAAAGGCCTTTGATAAAATCCAGCACCCCTTTATGATCAAAACTCAGGAGAAGAAAGAGATCAAAGGAAGGTACTTGAACTACGTAAAGGCTATATATGACAAACCCTCAATAAGTATAACATTAAATGGATAAAAGCTGAAAGCATTTCCACGAACTCAGGAACAAGACAAGACTGCCTATTCTCCTTTTAATTTTTAAGAGCTCTTGCTATGTTATATTTTTGCCTGTTCTCTAAGGATGTAAACATTTTTTTCTCAAATTTATTATATCTTTTCGGTATCTATTCTCAAGCAAAGTTTGAATTTTAATTAGTCTCCTATGTTTGTTTTCTCTTGTAATTCCAACCTTCTCAAAAGAAGCCAACTGCCCTACCCCTAAATTTTATTGATGGTTCCTAGATTTTCTTACAAGATTTTCATTAATTTATTCATTTTACATTTTAACCTCTGATCCTAAATCTATATACAATTTATTTTTGGAATTGGTATAAGATAAAGTTCTGGTTTTCTTTTATTCCAGATGAATAAGCAGTTTATGAGCACTTCTATTACAGAAGCTATCTTTTTGCCTTAACTAAATTGAAATGCTTATTTGTCATATATTAAATTCCCATTTATATTTTGATCTATTTCTTGATACTCTATTTCAGATATTCTAAAAAGTTGGGGCTTATTTCAGTACTTGCTGATTTAATTATAGTAGCTTTACAGAATTTTCTGATCTCTGGAAAATTGGATTATACAAATGACTTTTAAGGTACTTATCGGTTGTAAGTAGTTTCATTAAAAACCTATTTTCTAGACAGCAGTGAGATGCAAATAGAAGCTAAATTACCAAAGTAACATTTGTATAGTTCAAATATTTTTTTTCAAAATCTTTCTTCCTGAGGTCTATTTTTACAGCAACATATATAAGAAGAAAAGGCCTAATGTGCTTATGTGATCGTATAAAAATGCCAGTTCTGTGTATGTTGAAGTCCTTACATGATGTGCTGAGCTAACAGTACTGTTTCCTTGGTCTCCAGGCTGATTCTTCAGAGGAATCATTTCTGACTGTGTCTTCACTGAACTCCCACTGCTTCCCAGCGGAACACCACTCAAGGGAAAGTTCTGGTGTGTTCTTGGAAAGAAATTCCATGGGGACTGTACCTGACCCTCTGAGATCAACTAAAACTTCCCTGATTGAAGCTTCTTTAAAAGAAGAGACTCCAGGACAGCTACAGGGCACCTCACCTCAGTGCCAACCAGCTCAGCTGAGTAAGAATGCCAATGGCCTGGCAGGTACCCCTGCAGAACCACATCTCATCCCCAGCACAGCTGCTGAGGCCCTGATGCAGGATTATGAGCATGAGATCACCCAGTCAGACATGTCTTCCCCTGGTGTCTTCAATGAGGTGGAGGAAGCATCTCCCGTACACAACTCTCCTAGAGATCGCCCACTGCTGGAAAGCAGAGAGCCCAAAGCACCAACTCTGAGTCCTACAGCAGGAAAGGATCTTATACACATACCATTCACAATGCCAGCCAATCAGCATGCCTCCCAGGGCATCCCAGGTGATCCACCCAATGCCAGCACCTCATCGGGACCTCAAGATTCTGTGATGAAATCTCAGAGAACCTTGAATGGCATGCAAACTGAGAGGTCAATTTGTCCCGCAGGGCTCACCTGTGGCAGCAGCCAAGCTCAAGCAGCCTGTGATTTTCCTTCTCATGAAACAATCCAGGGAACAGTACAGACTCCAAACATAGCAGCGGCCAAGGTATTCAATCATTCTGCTCCCACAGGTGGACCTGATGGGGAAAGGCAACAAGCCATCTGTGACTCCTCAACAAGGTCCCGTGAGCCTCCAGCAAGAGATGGATGTTCAGAGAACAAACCACCCTCGGCCACTGTCTCAGACCCCCAAGGCATAACATCTGAGACACCTCAGCTATCCCACCTCACTAGCAAAGACTCAAAGTGTCCCCTGGATCCAGAGAAGGTGTTGTGGTCTGCACAACAGGTGTCGAAGTTCAAAGAAGCCAGTACAATGACCAACCAAGCTGAAAGTGAGATCAAAGAAGTCACCAACAGGGCTTGGCAAGATGCTGAGGTGCAGGCAGTAGCCAGCGTTGAAAGCAGATCAGTCTCCACCAGCCCCAGCATCCTCACTGCATTCTTAAAGGAAACCCCAGCCCCTGAGCTCTTGGACCATCAAGAGCAGCTGCGAGTCATTTGCCTGGGCAGTGACAATGGCAGCCATGTGTTGGAGCTCTCTAACAGCATACAAGCCCCCCAGGAGGCAGCACAGTGCCCTAGCATTATGCCCCAGGTGCACATCCAGGCAGCGGCACCTGTCTCTGCAGCTTTCCAAGGGGAACGTAAACCAGTGAGCCTACCAGAGGAGATCCTTAAGAACTCATTCATCAGCTTGGCCTCCAGCCAGGCCCAGGATATGTGTAAAGAAGACGGGAGATCAGCAGGAGTGACTCCAGTGAGGGAGGTGCCAACCTCTAGACAGCTTTCAGATATGAATTCTAGCTCCCTGAAAGCTAGCCCCGTTGACCTGATTTCTATCGGTGCAAGCAATCAACCTGAAATAAATCAGGAACTGGGGACATCTGAAGCCAAGTCATCTAACCACAAAACAGACCCAGATTGCAAACTAGGCAACTCCTGCAGCCCTGCCAGCAAAGAGGGCCAGTCAGGGGGGTTGGACCACACTAGTAAAGGAAGTGCAAAGGAGGGCAAGCACCAGTCTCTCCAGATGGTAAGAGAAAAAGAGCATACTGGCAGTGATGCTCTAGCTGCCAAAACCCCACTGCTGGATCCCAAAGCTCAAGAAAATGGGGGCACAGGATCAGCCGCAAATCCCTCCCCAAATAGAAAAAACCAGGAGAGCATCTTAGAAGAAAACAGACAGCCCAAGACAGCCACGAGCCTGAGCCTACCACCCGACTCCATGGGTGACTCCAGCCCAGGTTCTGGCAAGAGGACCCCCTCTCGCTCTGTCAAAGCCAGCCCTCGCCGGGCCAGCCGGGTCAGCGAGTTCCTCAAGGAGTTAAACGTGACAGCAGCAGCTGCTCAGGTGGGGCTCACACCAGGAGAGAAGAAAAAGCAACTAGGCACAGCCGCCAAGCTCCAGCTGAAACAGTCCAAGCGGGTCAAGGACGTCGTGTGGGATGAGCAGGGCATGACCTGGGAGGTGTACGGTGCTTCCTTGGACCCGGAGTCCCTGGGAGTTGCCATCCAGAACCATTTACAAAGACAAATTCGGGAACATGAGAAATTAATCAAAACACAAAGCGGCCAGACCCGGAGATCCATTTCCTCAGACACTTCTTCAAATAAGAAGCTGAAAGGGAGGCAGCACAGCGTTTTCCAGTCCATGCTGCAGAACTTCCGACGCCCCAACTGCTGTGTCCGTCCTGCTCCTTCATCTGTGTTAGATTGAAAGGGGATGCGAATGGGGGTCCATGTATACCTATGTGGTATTCATACGTGTCCGTCTATGTCAGAGTTTTTCTCTGAGAGACCAGGAAGAAAAAGCAAGTATGAACTACAGGAAATTGCTATTAAAAACTGTTGGATCCACAAATAAAAATGCCATTTCAATGTGAAAGAAAAGAGAAGAGAAGCAAGCTTCACTGAAGGTTTGCAACCTTAATAAAGTAGAAATGATATTCACCGGATTGTTTTGAAACCATGACATCACTCATAGAAATAACAATACCATTGTACATGTGTCATTTTGTATTACTCCCTCAGTTTATCACTTGATGGTATTTCCATTAAAATCCCCACTTTATATTAAAAATAGCAAAAACTCCATTATAAATTCTAGTCATATTTAAATAAGAATGCTGTTACCACATGAAATTTAGGTAATAAGAACTATAATGTAAAAATTTCAAAAAAAATTTGACTCATTTCTAGCCCAGATAACATTATCTGAGAGCACTTACAGGTATAAAATACCAGATATGAATTAGTTATTTGTAAACAACTGCAGATAACCCTTCTCATACACATTGTATAGCTCTTAGAAAATACAAGAAAGTTGTATCAGGAGCATTAGCTAAGGCTCTGGATATGAATACTATCTATATCCAACAGGGACTTCACATACACCCGTTCCTACGCAAGACAATGTGCATCTCTGCGAGTCTAACCAAATTAAATTCATGTTTTCTTACCCTAGAGGAAGTACATGGGACTGGATTCTTGAGAAGAGTCATCACATGAGAGATAAAAGTAAATTTTATGTTCTCCAGTAATAGTCTATTGAGAATACTAAGGTTCTGGTAAGGAATTACAAATAGCAGATTACCGAGCTCTGCTTTATCTGTGTCGATGAAAGGAAGGGCTCTTGAGTAACAAAAACAATAAACAATTAAACAATGTTTAATTTTGATTCATGTAAACAGCATAAAATTTAGAGTTTTTTTTTTAAATTTGGTTTGGTAAGTTCTAATAGCAAATATGGTCCACAGCAAAGGGAACATAAGTTTTCTTACATGTAAACAAATATCATCTAATTGTTTAAATCAGGAGTAAAAAGGTAATTTCTGCAAACTTTTGATTTTAAGAGAAATACCATCATATCTCAGCCTCTAAACCCAGCAAAAGAAGAGGTCAATGTAAGCATGGTTTGCGTTTTGGGTGGGCATGTGCCTTGAGAACATTGGCACCTATCTCAGCTCAGCACTCACTGCTCTCCAGAAGAGGAGAGTATCCCTGGGACACAGGGGTATCCTTCAAGGGACTGTCCTGGGGCCACCAGCAGCAGCTTTCGAGTTGGGGTTGTACGGAAAGGAGAATGAGCCAGGGCCCTAGGAACGCTTCCCTTAGTGGATTCATTGCAGGGAGAGTGCTAGCTTCCATCTTGCGCTGATGAAGTCTGACTGCTAGATGTTGGAGGGGTACTGGTTGCCTCTGAATTCATCTCCCTGATGAGCCAAAAAAGAATATCTGACCACACATTCTTTCTTCAGAGATTTAAATATCATTGGTGCAATTGATTCACATTATCTATTTTAGTGTTTTTTAATTTAATTCTATTTTGCGGATTCTGAGCACAAGGGGAAAAAAGTCATACCTAAACTTTTAATACCACAAGCTACACTAGGCACAACCTAAATTAGTAAAAATGTTTTGATTTCTTTAGAAGCAATTTGACTGTATATGCAGCCTGCATAAGGAGACCACAGTGACAGCCTTCTCACTGCCTGAGAATGGTAATTACAGTTGTTATGCTTGGAACTTATAATGAATTTTTAATAAGGCACATTTTTCAGTTTCTTACTAATTGACCTCTATTAAAAATGCTATCTAAAGTAGAAATTACCATCAAATTACATTTAATGATTACAGATTTATTCTAAAACTCTCTCTTCTGGCCTTAAGTACATATTTGTCTCAGATGGTCATTTGCATCTCGTTCACTGACCATTTCCATCACAGAATGGCACAGTCACTGCATATACACAGAATACACCCTGTGCACACAGGAGCAGCTGTTGGTACCAACTTCGGATGGGTGGGACCCAGGTAATCCTCTGTTGTGAAGTGGTTAGAACAGGCTGTTCCCACATTAACATGGTAGAGAAGAAAACTTCAACATCTGGCAATAATATTTATTTTCATGAGATTAGAGTAACCACATAGTTTATAAATAGTGAAATGAAGCAGAGATCTAAGAGACAAATGTTAGCTTTTGTTCCACATTAAGTATATCAGAACCACTCAATTTGGTATTGCAATTGTGCCTCGCAAACTAAAACTTCAAGCAAAAATGTTTGATGTAGTAAGTTTGGTTGTCTTTGGTGCTAGAACTGAATTCTTGATTTCTACAACACTCTAGAAATGATCACAAAATAGTACAAAACTTTACTTGCTTTGTTGCTTTTTTGAATCTTATAGAATAGCTTTTAGATACAGGAACAGGAATCTATCATCAAATAGGTAAATGTGATGGGGACTATTTAAGACAGGGTTTTTAGATTGTGGCACCTATTGTAACCTACTCTCAAAATAAAACCTTGTTTGAAATTCTTCCTTCACATCAATCTGAGACACAGAATTAGGCATTTAACACATCCTTTGGGACCACTTGGATTCATTCAAATAAGGAACCTGCAAAATAATTTTCCTGGGTAGATTTTGAACCGGTCCTGTTAGTCCTTGCTTTACCTGCATGACACATATTCAGTAGGAAGTTGAAAGTTGATTGTGTTTGTTCTTAATTTCTTTAATTTGTGATTTAGTTCATTTTAATTCATCCTAGTTTTTTATCTCTTGATAGAAAAGAGTTTATTAAATCAAGAAATAGAAAATATTCCCAGAGAGTTAAAACTCAGTGTCTGGAAGATCATTCAACATTTAAAATGTGAAGATGCTCACTGATTACCAAGTGAAAATAGAATTTTTTTCTTTAAATATTAATTGTTCTAAGTTTATGACCACAAGAAAAATATCATAGCTTCACTGTTTTGTGTTTATCTTGAATGCCTTTCTAACTGTCTTTTGGAATGCTGACTTTTGATGCCACAGGCTACCTACTTTACATACAGTAAAATCCTGATTAATCTTTATGTTTTGGATCAATGGCATAAGTTGAACATTTGTTAATTCAAGGTTAACCAGGAACCTTCTTATTTATGTCCAAAAGGATATATTTATAAAATGGATTAGTACATTTTCCTACAAGATCAGCTATATTGAAAGCAATTTGATCTTTGATAATTTTTTAATCTTGAAAATCATCTGATACTCACTATTTGTGGTACCAGTATTCTCCATGTTATAGGTTAAATATCAAAATTGAAATAAATCAGACTGAGTAATGTACATGCAACAAATACCCCACAGGTTAGATTTTGAAACCAAATCTTTATTAGAAGCCTGCTACCTTAAGGTAGAAAGCAAAAGAGGGAAATGGCATTTGATTGTATCCCAGAGTATTGAGGTTTTACTATTTTTAGCTTATACTAATGTTATTCCTCTCATTTAGCTATCATTCTGGGAAAATAACTTGTATATACAACACCAAGAATAGAAGATGATGTGACTTTTAAAACTTGTTTACAGATGATATATACAATGTGTTGTTCATGTAAAATTTTTGGCCTTTGCTATATTCACTCCATTACTGTTTTATTATCAAAATGTGAGAAATCATTGTCTTCTTTTACTCTTACACATTGTGCAAATGTTTTTAAAAAAATGTCTAGCACCACATAATTCACCATTCCTTGTCTACTTTTTCAGAATCAGTATAAAGAAAAACAATAGATTAGGATAAGGTTTGCATCTATGTAAATGTGTTTTTATTGAAAATTGGGCACCTATAGCCTCATGTAGACCTCTTCCTGATTGGCTAATTATCCGCAATGCTGCCATGGAGATGAGGCTGAGTACTCTCTCCTGCTTTGTCCTGAGTATTGTTTGAGAAATGAAGCCTGTGAGTTTCCTTCTGTGATAACACAGTGAACCCAGCAATATCTTGGATAAGTGAGCTGACCACCTTGTTTCACCCTTGTTTTGTCTACACAGTGAATCAGAAGTCTTATCCACATCCACTCCAATGTTTACTTTTCACATTCATAGCTCAGCATTTTGTGTTGTTAGCAGTGTTTCTCAGTGTCATGTGTAGCCCTTTGGGTTGATTCTCTCCAAATGTAGGTTAGCTGCTGCCACCTGGCAAATAACAGGCAATTTATTGAATCTCCTGTCCATCCTTGTAACTGTATCCTTCTTAATGAAATTCTGCAACTGACTAATTAGAATTGTCATCTGTGCAGACACATGGGCTTAAGAATAGCTACACAATTTTGAACACTTTTGCAAAAGGGGATAAATTAATCTTATAAGTACTGAAGCAAATTTCCATGAACTTTATCCTGCTCTCAGAAAAAAAAGGATTTCTTCTTGGCTACAGAAATCAAATAAGCAATGACAAAGGACAAATGAGGATGAACTAAGGTGGAAAAATTCTGTTTCACAAGTAATCAGTGACATCTGCCAGAGGTCATTACAGCTACTTTTAACTGTGAACACTCACCAGCTAAACTACTCACTTGCCACAACCAAGTAACCTCTCTCAAAGTAAACCCGATACATCTGTATATATGTGTGGATAAAAACAATGAAAAGTCCTGGAACATTACTTTGGGCTGTTGGGAAAATCGAGGTGATGATAATTATAAAGGACATTCCAACAACTGTGGGATTTGGTGAAATGACTATGGGGGCCAGAATGGTGCAACAAGATGTTATTTACAAGTTTTTTTTTAAGATACAGATATTTCAGATACTAATCATAAGAATAAAGACTGTTGAATATGAAATTAAAGCCAAGCAATAATGTGCCAAAAAAGAGGCAGTTATACCAGCAAGTGCATCTATTATGGGGACACTGTTAGATCATTACAGTTTGCTCTATGAAGACTTGACTATAACCCAGAGGATAAAATAATTGAAGGTATAATTTCTGCTTTCTTGTTGGAAAAACTTGTTGAGGAGCTTTATAAAGAGGTACACCACTAGTGAGCATGAGTAGAGCGGTACAGTCAACATCTCTCTTTCCATGCTAGCAAAAAACCAGAAGAGAAGACACTAAAAGTCTTGCTGGCTTAAAACTCAAGACAGCTCTAAGCAGAAACTTTTGTCAAATGAAGGGGAGAAACTCACAGTAGTTGCTTTTCTTGGACCCTAGCACATTCGAAAGCAATTTAGTTAACTCTATCCAGAGGATTGCCAGTGTCAACTATGAAAGATGGGCTCCCACATGTAAAGTCACTACAGCATGTGTACTCATGTCCAAAGGGGCCTCAAATAATGCCTTACAGAAAATGATGTTCCAGATGGTTATACCTAAATACTAATACTTCAAGTGTCTTTCTGGGTTGAAGTGCAAAATTAATTGACTGCAAAATAGTAGGAATTAAAATCATCTATTTTACATGTTGGGAAAAGATACTGGTAATCAACCAATAAAGTGATAATTATGAAGAGATACCATAGTGATTTAAGTGTGTTAGAAATAAATGGGAAGAAATGCTAACTTCTTGATCTCTTAAATGTAGAGATGTCATCAATTTATTTCTGGGGAGAAAATTATAGCTTGCTTTTTTACATTGCTGCTAATATTGCTCTTTGTTAAAGATTAAATTGTCTCTTCCTGATTCCTATCATTGCTTTTAATAACATGTAAAGACTGTGTGTAGAGCAAACCATATTGAATGAATAGAAGGGGTTTACCCATGTTAATCAGCATCCTTACTGATTTTAGTTTGGATTCCTCAGCATTTGTTTCAACCAAAGTTTGAGAAAATTGTTTTCTATCACATCTTACAATGATGCCAGTAAATCTGGAGATTGCAGTATTATAGTCCTACTCCTCAATCCCTGGAAGAGAGGAGAGACTGATTCTTACTTTGAGGGCATCTAGAAATCTCTTTTATTGAGGCTGAAAGAGGTCAGTATGACCTGACAGCTCAAGAAAAGTATCTATTAGAAGTTACTAAATTTCTAAATGTATTTATCTCTGCTGTGGTAATGTGTGAACAATATGTTGTGCATAATACCGTTGCTGGTTGTGGTATGTCAGTACATTCTGTAAGTGTGTACCATCTGTGAGTGACTGGCTTGCTATTTTTATGTGTAGAAAAAAAATAACATGCCATACCCCATTTCAAGGCTGATTCTTGTCATCAGGTAGGCGCATGCACGAAAGTGAATGAAGTCAACACCAGCGTGCATGCGTGTTCAATAATGGAATTCTTCCTTTCACTTTCCAAGGTCAGAAAGGGCTGTTTTGTTTTGCTTCTTTTTCATCTCTGAGAGTAGATACTATAATTATCACAAAGGCTGAATATAGTACTATTAGTACATTGGCATGTTACTAAATATGCCAGCACTAATTACCCATGCCATTCGTCACAGGTAAGGTCAGTTCTTTGACCACTGGGAAGATTTACATTCCTCACACATCCTCTCTGTGCTAAGTGTGTGACTAGGATGTACATACTATGGGTGTGAATGTGTACATACCTTGTATGAATTATCTAAATCCTCAAGGAAGTTGCAAGACAGTAGGAAGAAGAAATGGTTGCTAAAAAGCCTCAAAAGGGCTAATCAATAGGTATTTTCACTTTCTACACATAAAAATGTATACATAGCATAAATGTAAATAGCTTATCCACATATAATGCACACATAAATGCATTCAACTTATAGTGGTATATTTGAATAAATTACAGAGAAGTGATTGAAAGCTATGGCATTCCTTTTCTGGTTTACAATGATTAATATTGAATCCAATGCTTCCCCTTAAGTGGCGTCTCTGTTGATTTCACATTTAGGAAGGTTTAGCCCCCCAATTATACAAATCAAGTTAGCATCATACTGAAGCTGATACCTGAGCAACTTCCAAATGTTAGTGCTACTCTTTAAGCACTTAATTTTATATCTGGAAATGACAAACACTAGGGAAAACTACTTGTGTTTTTGGAGACTCCATTTAGACATTTATCAGTGTGTTTATTTGCACTGGCTGATAAGAGCCATACATTTTTTTCAGAGATGTATCCCTGGATTTCAAAAGTATGTATAATCACTCAAAGTGGAAAACAATTACAAGCATTCTTCTCTTGGTATCAGCCAAACAAATTTTACCAACACCAAAGAAAAGTCAAAGAATAAAATGAAAAAGAAATTATAGATGTCAGTAGGACAATAAGCTATGAGCAATTGGGAGTTCCTTAATAAAGACTCAAAAACTAAATTACTCTTGTTGATAATCAGTGATACTGTGTCTAGTCACTAGCAGCAAGTGTTAACACTGGACAAGATTTTTCAGTTTATCATAATTCTAATTGATATCTTGGAATTTCTCTCATTTCTTAGCAAACAAACTGCTCTGTCAGGGACCAAAATGACTGACTTGGTTATTAAAGTCTAATAGAATTTGATCATGATTCTTCAACAAAAAATTTTAGAGTTGGCTGGTTACTGGACTGAGGATATGAATGGAAACACCACAATCACACCTTTGATAAAGAATTCTATTTGGAAAAGTATAAATATAACCACTTGTCAGTAAGAGTTAAGAATAACATTTAAATACCTATTCATCTTTCAGAGAATGAATGTGCCATCTTTTTAACATAGATAAAAAGAAAAGGTTAACCAACTATAAACACTACATTTAAAACTATAGCTGCCAGTTTTTTTTAACTGCTAAAAATATACCTGTTTATAGGAGTAGCATACCTGAAATCTTGATGTTTATCAATATTTGTTGTTGACCAAAAGAAAAATTTATGTAATTTTGGAAGATGTATATTAATTTAAATGACGCCCAGAAAAATTAATATGAGAATCATCTGTATGTAAATATTCAGCTGAGAAAGACCAAAACATTAACATTATATCACTAAAGAAACAAATATTCAAAATGGAAAGTCTGTTTATGAATGTACCAATATTAGAATCTAAAGTTACATCTTGTCATATTATCTATATACAAAGATCATAAAATGGTTTATTTAAGCAAGTTCCCATATCCCAAATATTGACCAATAAAATTTTATCTGCTAGAAAAACATTGAATGTTATGATTTATACAAGAATAAATAAAGATTTTAAGTTAAATGTACTCCCATCTTTGTTTCAAATTTGATTTTTGAATGGATATTAAAAATACTGAAATGCAACTTATAACTTAGTTTTACCCTCAAAAAAATTTAGAATATGATTTTTGCATTTCACTTTCCATAATAAATATAATATAGAATAAAATTTACTCTGCTTTTTTGTTGATGTTGTTACTGCTGTTGTTGAAATTGTTCTTTTATCCCAGGATTTTTACCATCAGTTAATTTTCCATGGGACACATTTCTGCTAAGAATCTGCAATAGAGCTAAAAGTATTTACACTGAAAGAGCTTTCTCCTTTAATTAAAATAGAATTCCCTAGAATCAACAATGCCTCCAGGTCATCAGAAGCAGCAGTTTTTCCTGTATTTGGTGGGAAAGCAATGTGTGTGTGTGTGTGTGTGTGTGTGTTTCTTTTGCTCTTGTTTGGCGAGAGTAATGAGAACTTAGTATTGGTAGACATACAAATGGATAAGGTACAAGGAATGCCTCTTGTTGTGAGCCATCCAAATGTCTGCCAGCTTCTCTAGCTAGCCCTGTGTAAGTAAATTAGGATCCTGTCTTCTAGATTCCTACAAGTACCTAGAAAGCCCAGTCATATCATCCCTCTGGCTTGACCATTAATAATTTGATCTCTTTTTGTCTCCTTGAATCTACCATCAATTCATCAAAGAACTGGAGAGAGAGATACAAGATCTATGACCCTAACTCTCAAGAAATGATTTATTTTTCCATAAATTTTAAACCTCCAAAAGCCACACACTCCCTCCAACTGATATGTATGCATAAATGTATGTTATTTCAATCTTAAATCATACCCCAAGGCTGCTGGTATCTAACTCTTGCATACTTAACATTCATTCTTGGCAAAGTCAAACCTCATGCAGTTCCAAAGTTATAAACACCATTCATGGAGAAGCTAATCAGGCCATTGTCCTCAGAACAGTGGTGAAACTGTCTTGTGCCTATAGTTGTTCATGTCGCAGCAGCAGTTGGTGGTCTCATTAGGTGCCATTTCTAGCCAACTGTTCTCACTCATCCACACCTTCCATGTTGAATAGTACATAGAAGAGCAGCCTTTTTTGAATTATCTGGCTTCATTGGGCTGAATGTGAACTCAAAAATGCCTCATTTCTTGTGAAGAGAATTCTGCTACTTGCAAACCTTATAGGATCACTTTCAGTCTACCACAGTCTTAGTCTATTTGGGCTGCTATAACAAACATCATAAACTGGGTAGCATATAAACAACATAAATTTACTTCACAGTACTTGAGACTTGAAAGTCCAGCAGATCAAAGCAGATTTGGTGTCTGGTGAGGGTCTGCATTTACAACTCACAGGTGGTATTGCCTTGCTGTGTCTTCACATGGTAGAAAGGGAGGGGTCTCTCTCAGAAATTTTTTTTGTAAACGCATTAATGCCCTTACTGGAACTCTGTCCATGTGGCCTGCTCACCTGGGTTAGGATTTCAACATAAATTTTGGGTGATCACAAACATTCAGACCAGATATATTCTTAATGAACTCATGAGTGTCTGTACTGTTTAATTTTTCTCAACACTATTCTAAACTATCAGTGAGCAAATTTAATGAGTTTTAAAACAATTAGAGCCTAATAACCATCTTAACAAGGTTCTGCAACCAGTTTTTCTAAATATATCATGAAGGACAAATATAACTGAAATTCAAATCCTCAGGATGGAAGCTGAAAATGCTTGCAGAGATTTCTAGTGGGAGTAATGGCATCTCTGGAGTGATAGTTCCCTACAACCACTTGACACCTATCAATCAAAGTGTATAAGAACCCTGGCTTACCAATAAAATTTTTAAAAAACTAAACAATGTTATTGCCAATGATATCATAGGTGTTTAAAAGTAAGATAAGACTTCATAAAGTTCTGGAAAGTTTTTGCTTGTTATCTATGTTCTTTTTAGCACAAAGAGACAACATAAACAAATGGTTATGTACCAAGAATTCTGCTGGACATTTACACATGTCCCAACCTTGGATGATATTGGGTATAAATGAACACTGGTTGTAACAGTTTGGATATGAGGTGTTCATGTGTGTGATAATGCAGGAGGGCTTAGTGGTGAAATGAGTGGATTATGAGAGACTTAACCCAATAGGTGAATTAATCCCTTTGTGAGATTAATTGAGTGGTAACTGTGGGCTGATAGGGTGTGACTAGAGGAGGTAGGCCATTGGGAGCATGCCTTTGGGGTATATATTTTGTATCTGGTGAACAGAGTCCCTCTTTCTCTCTCTGTTTTTTGATCATCATGTGAGTCTTTTCCCTCCACCACACTCTTCTGCCATGATGTTCTGCCTCACCTCATGCTCTGAGGAAAGCAGACAACTGTCTGTGGACTGAAACCTCTGAAACTATGAGCCCCTAAATAAACTTTTTCTCCTAAAATTGCTCTTGTCAGGTCTTTTAGTCACAGCAGAAAAAAAAAATCTGACTAAAACACTGGTTTTCAGTACATTTTTTTCGGTGTCAGATATTTGAAACATTTAAATAAGATGATCAAAGAGATATAATGGCACATACTTAGGCTTGGAATCAAAAATCCCTGGATTCAAATCTCAGCTTTGAGTCAGCGCAGCTGAATTCATTGACTGAATCATTCATTTTTTTTTTTTGAGGCTCAGTGCATTCATCTGCAAATTCATGATAATAAGACTTACTTTGCAAAATTGTAGGGATTAAATTATATAGGCAAAACAGTGTCACTTCCTTTTCCCACTCTTTTGAGTTTTGCTTTCTTCTTTGCTTAAACTATTATCACTCTATTGTCAAAAACATTAAATTTTACCATTTTCTTCTACCTAGTGAACATTTTATGAATCTTTATAAACACTAGGAATGGTTTTACACACGAGTATGAAACATATCAGATTTGACTTTAAACATATTGTTTTTCATTTAAAACATGAAGGAAATACATTCAAGAATGTACAGTTGTCAGAGCTTTAAGAATTAGGATAAGACTTTGATTAATTTTGTCACATCAAATATTATTTAAATACAAAGTTAAATACTAACAAATTTATTACCCATTCAAATTAGGAAGAGGAGAAACAAAAATGTAAATTTAACTATATTAAAATTTAGAACTTAGATGTGAGAGAAGATTCCATATGCAAATTAAGAGAAGTCATATAACTGACGAAATATTGGAATCTAGAAAATAGGAAGAACACCTACAAATCAGATTTAAAAGATGAGCAATACAGCAGAGATCAGTCAATGTCAAACTGGATAAGCAAGCCTTATAATGTATGAAAATATTTCAACTTCACTAACAAATCTCTAGTTCCTGCAGTTTAATATTACTGGAGAAGAACTTTCAGATTCATATAGGTTGTCTTAGCATCCTATGTCTAAGGGTTAAGAGAGAGCCTAACCTTTCAGCTGAGGAAACAGATTTGGGAACCCAATGGGTGAAAGAAGATGCAAATTCCAGTTGGGAGAGTAGACATGCTTTATTCTAGGCAGAAGCAGCCCTCAGCACCCCTAGTCTTTCCATAGATGCTTTTTATATTCAAATCAAAGAAGATGCAATGCCAACAGGTTACATAAGTGAGCACGTACTCATATGCAGATATTTATGACCTCTAGTACATAAGCTGAATCAGGGTGTCTGTGACCTTGACTACATATTAAAAACATAGCCTGCTGAAAGTCTCAACCAGGGAGCCTAACTATAGCTATCTTGGGCCTGCTCTACAGCACTTCACCCATACTAGAGATCTACAAATTGGAGATCTGCACATCCAGGAGCCAACCAGTGATTAAGAATTTGCAGATCTGCAAACTGGCAATGCCTGACTTTGGGTGTGAGGCTGTAGGGAGAGGGTTTTCCAAAGAATCCATGGAACTCTTAGGAGAGCAAGTTAGGTGGAAATACCTGCCACATCCAGAGAGCACACAACTCAGGAAAATGTGAACTTTCCAGATCCTCTTTGTTCCTCTCCCTCCCTGGTGTTCAACCAGATTATTTGACCAAAATAGAACTTCTAGGAGTGAAAAGAGAAAAGAGTCAAAATTTACTACCCTTTTCCCCATAGCGTGCTGTTGTTGTATTTGTAAGTTTTGCTTTAGTATAACGAAATACCCAACACAAACTACTTCTGAAGTTTTATTCAGCTCACATTTTGTATGTTCAAAGGCATGGGGCTAGCTTTTGTCAGGGATCAGGTACATCAAAACATGGCAGACAGCAGTTGTTGGAGCATTTGCAGGAGCAAGCAAGTGATTATGTCTTGAACGAGGAACAGAGAGGGAAAGAGATTGAACAGGGCCAGGGTTTGTCTGTAACAATCCTGTCATGAGAATTACCGAAGGGGTCACAGGAGAACGACCTCAGACCCCCTTTAACCAATTGACCTCCAATAGGCCACACTTCCCAGGAGTTCCACGAGCTCCCCACCCTTCACACCAATTACAATGGAGCTCTGGGGGAAACAAACCATATTAAACCATAGCAGCTGGTAAGGGGAGAACCCTCAATCCTAAGTAAGTTTTAACATGATTATTGAATGATATTGGGTTTTTAGCTTTAAACTGAATGTACAATAGCAATGTCAAATGACCTATGGCTGAATCAAGCAGTGGGTCCCTAAAACTTAACTAGATGCTGTCACTAAGGATATCCTTGCCATGATTGAACAAGATGACCTATTTAACCAGTGAAGGAATCTGCATTTGCTGCTCCTGTGTCTGGTCCCAGCCGGCAGGAACCGGATGGCTCTCATTCGGCGGCTGACTGGGAATGAAGTAGACCCAAAGGCCCTGAGTCCTCCAAGCACTTTATTTCTCCCTTTACCGGGGCTAAAGGCCTCCAAGCGCTTCCCGCCTTCCCTCTTTTAGAGGCAAGGCCCTTAAAACATTCTTTTTAGGGTCAAGGCTATTCACATTTAGAGTCCCCTTTTCTACTGCTGTACTAGAGTCCCTATTTCT